>WFKH01007768.1:63614924-63625456 GCA_016163765.1 Magallana hongkongensis
GAAAAATTAATGTATCATTTGAATTGTGTGTACATCTTGAACATGTTTATTCATGAATCAAAATTAAGGACAAACAGTGTTAATTGGATGACAATAAAACTATAAGCGGTGCCAGAATTAAAACTTTTTTAGAAACAGACACAACATGTAACCTCTAAACTCTAAATTTTTAAAGACCATTTAAAAAAAAAAGTAAAGTATTCATGGAGCCAAGAAGTGAGTGTGTTCTCTGAGTTGATAATGTTATGATGACGAAAAATAAAATGTCACTTTAGTAAATTAACTTTTCATTTTCTTGGTAATCTGTATCTTGCCTCTTTATTAATTTATTAATTAATATAAAAGAAGATGAGAAAAGTCCTTTATGTGTCATTATAGTTTATTCTGATGTTCATGCAGAAAAAAATACTGTATACGCAATGAAAAACCGAATACGGTGAGAAAAATTCAGCTAGAGCGTGAGCTAGCCTGGTTCCTGTGCAAAATTATTGGTAGGTGAGGGATTCAGGCTAGCACATGATGATCTATATCGGAATAGGGATTCCATACCATGAGAACATGTTTACGTTCAAAGGAGCTGAGATTGTAATGATTTAGAAAAAAAACAAAGCATTTCCTTTATAGAAATTATCGGCATGTGATATCATCTTCAACCTTCGATGTTTTGTTTTCTAAATAAGTTAAATTTACTTTCAGAAGTAGAGGTTAGTGTTCTTCCGAATGAAATTCTTACTCATGTAAGGTAAAACATGATTGAGTAATTAGGTGACTGTTTAGTTTGAATCTCCAGAAAAATGCATTTAAATATGAATGAAAAAATTTACAATCGGATGTTACCGCATATTGTATACAGAATTAGTTTAAACCAGTATAATCTTTTCTCTTCTTCACTCGAACAGATAGGCCTCCTCTTGACTTTGCTCAAACTCAGTTGTGATTAACGAGAGATAGTTTAAGACATTGGAATTCGCCCAATCTTAAAGTTGTCTGCTTGCAACAAGGGTGAAAAGGCGAAGATAAAAATGGACAAATATTTTGATACCCGGATGCCGATTACGAAGTCGATGCAAAAAAAAAATGATCACACTGACTTTAAAACCATAACTGAAAATTCCACTAATATAATTTATTGTAATATTAGAGGTATAGACCCTTAACATTCTAAGGTAAAAGGGTTATAATTATATGTGACTAGAAATTAAAAGGCAATATCCAGGCTTGCTTTTATTATTTATCAGTTTTAATTCCATTGTAATTCCTCTCATGTGTCATCATGTAAAACGGGGGGTTAGAGTCAGAAAAATCTCGGATAAGACTTTAATAATACCTTTAGAAACACTTACATGACATGTGGTGATAACGGACAGTAAAGAAACAAATAAATATTAAGAAAAACAAACCAAAAAACAAAGCAAAACAAAAAATCAGGAGTTGAGCAAACACGGATCTCTAAATAATTTAGAGGTAGGATCATGTGCCATGGAGGAATGAGCATCCTCTGCTGACCAGTCACACCCACCGTTTGCTCTTTGTCGTAATCGGGAAAACAATCGGGAGTTGTTTTTTACCAAACAATATTAACTTTTACTACAGTATTACATGTTTTGTTTTTGTTAAATGAAAAGTTCAAATATTGGTATTTACTTACATTACTGAGGGAACAGACTCCATTTTGAAGGTGAAAAACACATATGCTGGAAATCTTTTGCTATTATTAGATGTGAAAATTTTCTTACCTGGAAATTTTCTTAACGGGTAATTTTCGCAGTTCGTTTTATACAAATAGGTTGATCACTTCAAAAGTTAGTTTAAATACCTAATGCAAATACATGTGTGCATAATTCAATGAGAAATCGATGGTTGAAATTTTAAAGTGATTTTATTAACAGCTTCTGATTGCAAATGGTTTTTATTATCGGCATTAAGAGA
Source organism: Magallana hongkongensis (assembly GCA_016163765.1). NCBI lineage: Eukaryota > Metazoa > Mollusca > Bivalvia > Ostreida > Ostreidae > Magallana > Magallana hongkongensis. The sequence continues at coordinate 63,616,854 of WFKH01007768.1, forward strand.
GAGAGAGAGAGAGAGAGAGAGAGAGAGAGAGAGAGAGAGTTTTAGTTTAAGTATTCAATCTTGCAATCAAATTAGTTAAAAACCAAATCATGCATGATCAGTTGCTGCATTGCTGCATTGATTGGATGTGGTTTACTTTAGGCATTATTTAACATAACTTTAAAAGGCCTATCCTTTACGTATGTTGAAATATATCATCTATTGCACTACTCTCATTACAATTTACCTGTTTCACCAAGAACTTTTGCGATTTTTGTTTAATCATTTATTAAAAGTTATAAAACTATCATAATTGGATATTTTTATTTCAAAATGGCTGATGATAGAAACTTTTTTTACATTTCAAAATCATTCAAAGTAACGTTTTTTTATACAATTATGAAAATAAAAGTAAAAGTACAGTGTACCAAAAGAAATTGTATCTAACAATTGGTTTTGGTTAAAGTGTATGGTAATTTGTATACATGTGTTATAATAATTTTGCTTATTTTTTAAATGGATTTTTAGAAAGAGGTGTGGCCTATTACAAAATGTATACGGAATAGGCCTCAAATGACCACTAGCAGTCAAATACAAAACTAATAGATACATTAGGTGAATTGGTTTTAAAGAAGTATAATCTAAAGGCAGGTGGACGCTAAAAAAACTCAGACAGTTGATAGATAGGATAAAGCAAAAATTATAACGGTAAAAAGATGTCCAGTGAAGATGAATCTTGATTATCAACACCAATGTCAAGACGTATCCAGAAAAAAGACTTAATAATTGAAGAAATATAAAGATTAAAAATATAAAATTGTAACATAAAAGATGAGCAAGATATTGTATCCTGCATAATAAGGTATATTTGATATGCTGAAAAATTAATGTATCATTTGAATTGTGTGTACATCTTGAACATGTTCATTCATGAATCAAAATTAAGGACAAACAGTGTTAATTGGATGACAATAAAACTATAAGCGGTGCCAGAATTAAACTATTTTAGAAACAGACACAACATGTAACCTCTAAACTCTAAATTTCTAAAGAGCATTTTAAAAATAGTAAAGTATTCATAAGCCAAGAAGCGAGTGTGTTTTTCTGGTCCCTGCTGATAAGGCAAGTAACAACATTGTCTTTGTAAGGCACATTATATTAATTGCATTTTCAATTCATTAATTAATATAAAAGAAGATGAGAAAAGTCCTTTATGTGTCAGTATAGTTTATCCTATAGAATATCCTATATTATCCTATATGAACTTTAATAATACCTTTAGAAACACTTACATGACATGTGGTGATAACGGACAGTGTTCAAAATCAAAATCTAAAGGAACAAATAAAAATTTGAAAAAAAAAAAAAACCAAAAAACGAGGAGTTGAGCAAACACCGATTTTTAAAAAATTTAGAGGTAGGATCATGTGCCATGGAGGAATGAGCATCCTCTGCTGACCGGTCACACCCACCGTGTGCTCTTTGTCGTAATCCGGAAAAAGGAAAATCCTTTTCATAACTGTATAATGCATTCAAAGGTCACGTATATGTAACAAAGACAGGGCATATTGATGGGGAATATGACAACAGTTCAACTTTTATTCCATTCCAAACATAATGAGCATCCAAACTGACAATCTATGTGCTTCATATACACAATATATGAATAAAATCGAATAGCAACTTCTTAGCAAACATTTCATTCCCAATACAGCATCTCTGTAACGAAACTGATATTTATAATCACCATCGTCCCCAAGTCCCCCAAGATTTTCACAGCTGACTCAAGTAATCATGATCATTAATTGAGGAATGGTACATGCTACCGCTGCGTACCAGCAAAACTTCCATTCAGGTTTTGCATTAGAGAATCTGCACATCAGCTTTGATTGGTGCGAACTCACCCAATTAATTTTTTAAAACATGTTTTTTTTTATTTCCATTTATAAACACACTGAAATAAGAAAAACCTTTCATCTACTTAAGAACTACTTGTCCCACTGATTAATGTAAATGTGAATTGAAATAAGAAAAACAAACCAAGTTCTTCGTGAAATATATAAACATCTTTGGAATAAAAGTATGAGTTTCTCTTTACCTCTTCACTCTAAGTATACATGTATACTGAAACTTATTTAACTCAGTAATAGACATGGTCATACCAAGAGAAACATTTCTAATAGATGTTTAGGTCGAATGCTGACTGACGTTTTTTATACTTATTGTTAGGCTATTATCAATCACCGAATTGTCTACGGACTTTTTCGTTTTCCCGATTATTACAAAGAGCATACGGCGGATGCTCACTCCTCCATGGCACCTAAACTTACCTCTAATACTTTAGTGGTCAGTGTTTGCTCTGCTCCTGTTTTGTATCTTTCCTTTGGACTTTTGATTTTGAATACTCTTCGTTAACGCCTCATGTCATGTAACAAAACTGTTTATAGAGTTGTCAATTACTTCCTTTGAAAACGCTCAACACTTCTGTGTGTTTATTGATATACAAAGATAAACAAACAAAAAATATTCATCGATATTATCTTACAATAATTTTAGAAGTAGGATACAAATTAGTTTAAATACAAATTTATAACATACATGTAATTATGGTGACTGCTGAAATCAATTTAATTTTCGAATGTTTGTTGAATGGAAATGCATCTTTGATTGTAAATGCTTTACTTTTTAGAACCCCAATAGCTCAAAAGGGTATTTCTGACTGAACGTCTGTTGTCTCTTGGTATCAGTATAAACGTCAACCATTCAAATTCTTTTGCAGACGCAAATCAAATATGGCACAATCAAATATGGTATAAAGAAACATTTTATGAAAAGCTGAAAATGGGTTGAATTCTTTTCAAATGAAACATAAAATTACACTTAGAAATTGAAAGGATTTAATAATAGTATACATATAAGAAAAATCATCCGCATTCATTTTCAAAAGAATTAGCTGGATTTAAATTTTCTTTTATTCCGATCTGTGCAATTTGGAACCCTTTGATCAATGATCCAAGTGTTTGTTCAGATTAAAAATGATTTCTTTTAATGATCGGTCTGTACACTCGTGTCATCAAACATTTGTGTTTTTAAATCTTGCGCCGAAATTAATTTATTAATTTTTGAGTGGAAAGAGATCTCGTAATTTGTATTTACTAGCATGGTTTGAACTAGCATGTATTTGACTTAACCAGATCCTGTAGTCTTTTCTGTGTAGCAGTTTGTATTTTGTTCACTGGATTCTGTTTTAGTGAACGTTTGTAAGAGAATCTAGCGGCCTGGCAGTTCCCTGTGATCTGATGACAAATCCCAAGGATTTCCCAAGAAATGTCTTTTGATTCTTTATTTACATAACGCCCCTGATCCTTGTGAACTAGAACCTGTAGCTCATTTAGAGCTGCTTGGGATAATGGTGTATCAATATGTCTGTAACACAAGAACTCTAGGAAGTATAACATTACAAACACTGGAATGTTAAGTGTATGCCACTTGCTCTGTTGAGCAGACTCTTGTTCTGGTATTAGTTCACTTATATAACAAATTTTGTTATTAAGTGTGATATCCCATGCAACAGTCTGTCTCATCTTTGAAGACAAGGACTGTCCCCCTACAGCCTCAGTATACCTCTCTCTGTCTACACGCCCCCTATATATCAGATATGGTTGTGCTAACTTGACCTTTGTCTTCTCTATAACAGATAAAGCTTCCTTGTATCTGAATGTCTTGTAAAAATACATCGCTAGGTACAACATGTCAGAAATAATCCCAAATTTGGCTGCTAATTTCAGCATGTTACAGGAAATTTTGTCTTTTCTATAATTGTCTTTGTAAATGCCACTTTTAGTGTTCATGTGTAGTATAAAAGCAGTTTTGTGCAGGATTGTTGCCGTTAGTTTCTTTAACATGAGAACGTGATAACTTGTTAAGGGTGAATCTAGTATGTGTTCAACGGCAACAAGATGCCTCGAACAACTTTCAAGATTGTGTGAGACTGTATGATCATTTCCAATTATCTCTTGGAAAAGTTCTAAATCATAGTCAACTTCAGATTTAAGGTGGTCTTCGTTCGTAGATATAAAAGCTCTAGGATTGTTTAGCATATTGTTGATATATAACCCAATAGATGGACTCTCTAAAAGACACAGCAGACCTCTATTGTATAATTCATGTAACTGTAGGAACAAACTGTTTTGCGTTGCCCCGTTAATTTTAGACAGAAACATGTTGTTTTTTGGAATAAAAAAGTTTGGACCAACTCCCTCATACACCCATTTAAGAAGAAGTTTAAAGCAGACCCAGAAACCAACGAGGAAATTTTGTGGACACCAGTGATGTAGTGTGTTTTGCTGCATTACCCAGAAAACGACAGTCTTCAAGTGATAGGAACACAGCAATTCACTGGTTTCTTCTGACTGCTGATTTATAACTTCCTTTAAGAAAAGTTTTAACAGTCCATGTCAAAAATTGACAATGGTTCATTGACGACACAAGTTTATATTCTGCAAGAGAAAAAGAAATTCTCCACTCTTCATTTGCATATGGTCCCAATGGGTGTCCTACTGCTACAAAGTGACACCCATTTCTGACAATGTCATTGACAACTTCAGTATCAGGCCATGAGAGACATCTGTCTATCCATGATGTAGCAAACGAAGGCCAAAAGTCACACACAAAACTCCAGGCAGTGTCATATTCTTTCCCTGCCACAATACCACTCCCACAGGGTCCGTGAACAGTAGAGTTAGGAAAGGCTGCTGAACAAGTTAATTGTCGGTACAGAGAACTAGATATATAGGCTAAGTCGTTCATTTTGACACATGCATCACGGACATCACTGTCAGTTGTTGTTGTCCGTGTCAGAAGTCGAAGTAAAGCGAATCCTGGTGGACTCTCAGAACTGTCAGAGAGAATCAATGTTGTATTAGCTATGTTGTACAATTCAAACTGAGACATGTCCATGATCACTCGGTGGTTGTTTAGCCACAGCATACAGTCTAGATCTGATTCCTTCAATCTGAATCCTTCTCTCCTACTTCCACTCACCCTCTCGGTGCTCTCATCATGCGCCCTCGCTCGACTCACCACCATCTCCTTCATGTCTTTTGTCTCTCTCCTGATAGCGACCTGCTGGGATGTCCCAAGTTTCTCGCACAGTCCATAAAACACGGATTCTGACAATTGTTGCATTTCTTCACACCTGTCATTGAATATATAAATTGAACATACATACTTTTGTTTCATTTATACTATATGCGCAGGCATCATTTTCGTTGACTTAGAGAAAAACAGTTTCAAAGATACATAAATTTGTGGCAGTTGATCTTTTTTTTTAAATATGTAATTCGAGATTGCATATTAATTATTGGCTACCCACCAACCCTATTTTTGTATTGGTGATATTGATGTTAATGAATTTTTTTTTTAATATTGTAGAATGTTGAATGAAGGAAAACAAAAGAGTTGCTGGTACACAAGCTATATAATGATGTTGCACAATCGCGCAGGCGACCTGTTCCTATGGTGTTTTGAGTTTTAGTTATTAAGTATTTTATATTCGTTGAACGGGTGAATTAGAACATAATATCATCAATTTGTATTTCGCTATATGGATTTTTGAGATGGTTGACAGTTTGTTATTGTCATTATTCATAATATTTTTTTGATATTACTCTGTAATGATGTCACAATAATTTCTTACGCTTTGCTTTTGGTCATAACATGCAATATATCAAACTCTTTGTGTGTTTCGATTGCCCTTGACAGGGGCCAGATGTCCTATAGTTATTAAACAAAGTCTCTACTTTCAAAGATAGTGGAGAAATTCAATGTTTATACTTACGTTACTGGGGGAACAGAGTCCATTTTGAATTTTAAGGTAAACAATGTATACTATTTTTAGGATGGAAAATTGCTTACCCAAGTAATTTTTCTACTTTCATTTTGTTTCAGTAGCTTTGATCACAGGAAAGCTTTATTTACAGCTAAATGTTAAATTATTAATCTTATTTAGTGCATTTTTTAGAATCATAACTGAATTTATCACTTTTGGGTCTAAATTAAAATTGCATTGCATCGATATCTGATATAAATAAAGGCCCCTCATCATAGTCCCCTGTATCCAACATTCTTCTTTTTACCTAATTCCCATCCTTATTTCGCCTTTTCAGATCAAACTTGCATGTTTATAACATCAAAGCCTACTCACCTTAATGCAGAATCTTTTTTTTTTTAATTAATGTTCCATTTCAATTAAGGTAGCTTCATGGGCAACAAATTATCTCTCTTATTTATTGACAGATCTACCTTAAAATTTTAAAGATAATATTTTTTGCAATTTTTAAAAAAATATTTTTAGCTTAACATTTGAATATTATTCTATATCTATATACAGAGCTCTTCTTCTCAAGGAGATTAATACAGTCTCAAATGGCCACAACCATCCAGCCCTCTTAAATCCTAAACTAGATCAGCTCTCTCAGCTTACCTTGCTTTGTCTACTGGGCTGTTACTGGCAATATCTGTCTACCGGGCTGTCACTGGCAATGTCTGTCTACCGGGCTGTCACTGGCAATGTCTGTCTACCGGGCTGTCACTGGCACTACGTGAACGAGATGATATGGATGTGATACAGATTTGGCAAAACCAACAGTATAGTGTATATGGGCTGCTTTATTTAAATATTAAAAATAAAGTAAAATTAGTTAAGATAGTAAAAAATTAGTAAAAACAAAATTGATTAAAAATGATATTTCCCCGTGACTGATGAAACCACGCCCTCCAGGGTGATAAACAAATCAATATAAAATATTACATAGCAAGGTGTTTTTATATTCCAAATATAGTGTCTGCACCAACCTATGCATATGGTACTTTGTATTTTCATAATTCATGTCTTGTGTCAATAAAATCGTTTTTTTAAATGGACAACGCAAATGTAATTTATTTAGGTTGATTAAACGTAAAAATACAATGCTTACATGTAGAATAATGTTTGAGGTTTCCTGCAATCTATGTTTACTTTGCTAGCATGTACTAGTTTTATACAAGTGAATTTGAACTGTCGGCTATACAGCATGTAGGTTTGACAAGAGGAATGAAGTCTTTAGTTATAGATATGACATGCTAATTACAGAACGTTCTGTTTATAAATACAGCATGCAGATAGATATATTTACACTCAGTGTATATTTCCCCTAATGTTTGCATTGGAAATCTGTGACGTTCAATTTTCAATAACACACCAAGCCTGATCACGGCGTATGAGCACAAGTAAACGTCATCACGCGTTAAGAATAGATTTATTATTGTAGGATTATATGAAACGTGCAAACTTACGAAACCAATCTGATATGACTTACGAAAAATAATTGTTTCTGGCATTATTTTTTTAGTCGGGAAGCGAACTAAATAACATGTTAATATGGCTGTCCCATGTCTGCTTCATATCCCTGACTAAAAGCATATATAAATGGCTTTAAAGCGACAATACACAAATATTTCATTCAAATAAACATCAAAATGTATATATAATAAGCACGGTATTGAATTTGTCAGTGATCTATGATCATCTTATACTATTACAACCATAGAAGATCGATGGTCATCTTCTACCATTACAAACAAGTTAGATCTATGATCATCATATACTATTACAACCAAGGTAGATCTATGATCATCATATACTATTACAACCAAGGTAGATCCATGGTCATCTTATACTATTACAACCAAGGTAGATCCATGGTCATCTAATACTATTACAAACAAGGTAGATCCATGGTCCTCTTATAAATACTATTACATATAAGATATTTTTTGCAACTCTTAAAAATGTAAGAGAATTCAGCTTAAGTTTCAATTCATTTTACATATGTTATTTAACCTAGAAATTTCCTTTCAAGCAACCACATAACTCGTTTTTAAAAAACAAATTTAGTTTTTGCCATATATTTTCTTTTTCTACTTTAACTTCGATTACTGTTTGGTTATTATTTCAGCAGCTAACCGTGTTACGTTTATTATTTTATGAGTTAGGCATTTTTTTCCAAAATTTATCTCTAATCTGTGGTGAGTAAGTTTTCTAAAGTTTGTCTTTCCATAAATTGATCATAAGGTTCGTTGTATATATGAAATTGTACATGGGCTAAACGAACAGTAGAATGCGTGTTTGGACAGCTTATATGTTTTTTCATACACTCCGCCCCCCCCCCCCCCTTTTTAGATCCACGCATGAGATAGTATCAATCATGTTTCAAAAATTGGTTATGAGCTTACTTTATAGATATATGATAAAAGGCTTCAAGTAATTTCACAAGGTTCAAATTTAGAGAGAGGCAATCTACTACTTCTAAATCCGCTCCTCTACGATGCGCTATACAAGCGCTATACAAGCTTGAGAGAGAGAGAGAGAGAGAGAGAGAGAGAGAGAGAGAGAGAGAGAGAGAGAGAGAGAGAGAGAGAAATTCGCAGCAAACATTTTTCTTAAATTTACATATAAAAATGAATCGCCGGGCCACCCTTCCCCCCCCCCCAACTTTTGGGGACCATGTCAATTATTTTTTTTTGGGGGGGGGGGGGGTCTGCCACTCCCCTCCAATTTAAAAAAAAAAACGATGCTACGTGCC
>WFKH01007768.1:63640845-63657355 GCA_016163765.1 Magallana hongkongensis
AAACTAAAGAAAACAATCTTCATTTCTTACTCCCCTGATGCAGGCTTTACAGAGCGAAAGTTTGTGGTGGAAACTGTGCGCCAATTAAAGGAAAATAATCTGGCAGAAGACATTTGGTTCGATAAAGACGAAAAAAATACGGACAGCCCCTGTTGGTTTTCCATGCGTATGGAAGCAATTGAAAAGTGTCGTGCTGCAATTTTGATTTTGTCGGACAGTTACTTTATGTGCCCTGTGTCGGTGTATGAGGGTAAAACTCTTGTGGAGAGACTCAAAGTGGACCCAACATCAGTTGCAATATTTCCAGTAATGTTCTCTTCTTTAGAAAAAACTGAAATGCCAAAAGAGTTCAGTCTGTTAGTAAAGGATGTGGTGGAATTAACCTCACCAGATAATCATAAACTGAGCCTTGCCGAGAAGACATCAGTGGTGATAGGGTCTATAATGGAGGAGCTAGAGAAGTACGCCTCCATACACTCACCCCCCGCCCCCCACACGCCACCAGACACAGAATTCACCGGGGAGTACAAACGTAAGAAGATCTGTCAGTGGAGCGTGAGCGACCTCCAGGAGTGGCTGTTTAAGCTGGGCATCAAGGAGTTCTACCGCCAGAGCCTGGCCGAGTGCATGGTGGACGGGTTCCTGCTGATGTCCCTCACAGACCAGGATATGATCCACCAGCTCGGAATCGACAGCCGCGTGGTTCGTAAGAAGGTGATGCAGCAGATCCTACAGACACTGGACCGTGAGCACAGGCAGCCAGACAACTGGCACCTCCGTGCGCGCACTCAGAGATCCAAGCCTGATGTGATTTATCTCATCTACGACCCGACCGACGTCAGACTGGCCCAGAACATCAAGGCGGACCTCAAGAAGAAAAACTTGCAGGTAAAAATATATGCATCTTGTGAAGTGTTTATATTAGTTCATGTTAAGATGGTGAATTGCCATTGTGATATTTATGTATCATAAATAAAATGAGTTTTTATTATTAATCTTTAAAGAATTTTATTGTTTATCCTTATTAATTAAGTCTTATAAAGATAATGTTCAATATATTGAACTATCAAAATCTCGATATGCTTTGTATAAGTTTGTATCAATGTCTGTGTATTGCCCCACCCTTATCAAAGCTTGGAGCAGGTATTAAATGTATTACAGTATAAGATATTGTAAACATGTCGCCATGCATGTGACATGCATGCATGAATACACAAGAAAATTGACAGCTCTTATTAATATGAAAACACATATAATTATATTTATTTAAAATTTGGGTAAACTAATACATGTAATGCGGACAGTATGATTTTTTTCATATTTCAAATTAGCTGTTTGATCGCTGCAAGGTGTACTATAAGCATTTTTTAAAAATCATGCTGCATTAAAAGAGATCATTTGTCACCAGCTAATTAACAATTAAGATTAATTGACTTTTGGCTTGTTGGTCACATTCAGTGGTTAGTTAATGATCTACACCCATTAATTTACCTTAATCTTATCAGCCTTTAAATTTGCATGTATTTCATCAAACCAGTTACTGGTCCTTATACAGTGAGTTACTGTAGATTTGCACTATAATTCCACATTGATAAAATATTTCTATGTTGAGGAAGTTACCCCCCCCCCCCCCCCCTTTATATTTATGAGAATGTTTATCATATAGAGACTATAGTGTTTTTAATTTGATGCTGATTGATTTCTGTATTTACCGTAATTAAATGAAGAGCCAGTTAGAATTTCCTTTACTATGGCTAATATAATTAAGATATTTTCGGCTATATTCTGTACTTTTGTTCTATAAAGAACTTGCATGTAAATGTGATTATCTGCTTACATTAATGTAAGCCTTACATTGGTTCCATAAAGCACCACTGTTATACTGGTAGATGTAATTTACAACACATTACCGAGCTGTCTGCATTGCACATGGTGCTCTCTCTGTGTTGACGATGGCCAGTAAATTAGATTCACTGGAGCCTTTGTTTGGAATGCTTTTATCCAGTGACTGTTTCGACCGTCTTTTGATTTAAGGCCCTAGTTTTATTATTAACTCCTCAATATCTCTATGGCTGTCATTTAATGCATAGTATGAAGATTTCTAAACCCTTTACTATGAAATGGATGGTTATATAAATACCTCAATTTCTGTCCCACAGTCAATTTTTCTAACTCATGCATGCCAGCTCTACTTTAAAATATAAAATTTGTAAGCACATATGGGATACTGTGCAAACTTAAATTTTCAGATATAACATATTAACTATCAAATTCAGATATAATGTATTAAATATCAAATTAAGAACAAAATTGTGTGTACATATAGCATGTGACACAAACTTAATATGAAAAGTTTTATTATCAAAAGTTATCAATTTTTAAAATGCAAATTAAAATTACCAAATTCACAATTAAGGAAAAGTTAATAGACTCTGAGACAGATATTCAGCATCTTCTAGCTGGCATACAAGACCAGCACTCTTCTGATTGAGCCAAAGGGTTAAATTTTAAGCACTAAAGTCAGATAGAGCTACAGTACAGCTCACGAGTATCCCGACATCCACCGTGGAAAAAACATGGTGGAAAACAGTCTGTGTCACACCTTGTACACAGTAGAAATCTCCTGCCCATAGTGAAGAAAAAAAAATATCTATATATAATTATGTAAATCAAAGAGAAATTCCCATACTGTAGCAAATTAATTACCTCTGACTTGGCCTGGGTTTGAACTCTAGACCTGTCGATCATATACAGATTTACCCCACCACCACCACACAATACCAACAGATGTAAAATATACCATTATTGAAAGAAGTACCATGTAGTGATTCTATCTGAATGAAATCAAGATAATCCCCATGTTCTCCTTACAATGACAAACAAAATCTCTATAAGATCGAGCTGTTCTGGAGATTTAAATGTGTCCCTTTTGAAGAATGAGTAAGAAAAAGTGATTGCTCATATTACAATCCTATAAAAAGTGGAATACATTCTGTACTTTGCAAAATCTAATGTGTAAACAAATTGTTCAGGGTGACCAAAAGTTTGATTGATTGCCGGTAATGCTAGCATGTCAATTGAATGAAATTGAATGAAATAGAATGAAATAAACCATTTCTGTGTAAAGATGGATTTATTTTATGTTTTGATGGTAAACTCAATTAACTCTGGTTTTTTTGAATTCCCTAGCATTAGTTAATACACATATAGATATGGAATGCAAAAGTATTCTGATTAATTACCTATTTGTATTTTGTCAAAGAATTAAAAGTAACATAAATAATTGGGTTGTGTCGATGTTAAAAGCATACACTCAATAAAGGAATTAAGAAAAATTTTGGTGTGTATTCCAACACATAAAAATTGTACATGCATCCCGTTACTAATACATGCATATGGGTTTATGAGAGATAACAAGAGTGAAGACATTCCTTGCAAAACTGTTTAAATATTTTAGGTTATCCATCATGACAGTGTTAAGCTGGGCAGATCCAAAGAGGAATTCCTGCAGATAAATGGACCACAGGTTGCCATGGCGACACAGGTGATCGTCCTTCTGACTGAGGCAGCCACTGGGTCACCATTTGTGTTTCATGAAGTCCTGTTTGCTGATTGGCTGGGCAAGAAGCTGGTGTCAGCCATGTTTAAGAATGTTTGGTCCACATTGAGGGCCTCACTCAAAGCTGTGTTGGGTATGTAATTTTAACTATGATGTTTTCTTTTGGCAAACTGTTTGCAATATACTAGTATAAGTTTGCTGCAACTTCAAATGTCATGTATGCACATTAGTTTCTGTTTTCATGTGGCATGCAACTATAATATAGCTTAATTTTCTGCAAGTTCAGAATCTTTATGCTTATGAATTAAAATTTTGCAAACTTTAAATGTTGGAGACTCAATTAAGACAAAATAAGGATGCAGCCAAATAGTTGTAAAAACAAAATGAACCAAAAATAAGTTATTTGCTTAATATATTTATACCTAATTAATACATTTCTATTTCGTATAAAGTGACCTCTACTTGTTAAGTTCGGATACCTGTATTGATATACTAAGATTCGATTGAAAAAGATTGAAAAAGTTTTTGAATGTTTGATCAAAACTGCGACCCTCAAAACTGTGGTCAAATTGATAATTTGGTTGTCTATTGTTCAATCTTAAATCTATCATCTCAACTGGGGAATCCCTTGCACACATTACTTTAAACCACTTAGGGATTTTCATTGTGCCAGCATCTAGCTATTGCAGTTCAAACAGTTTACGGTATTAGATCTCATCCAAAAAATTCAGTACCTTTTATTCTCATGTAGACTAAACTTGAAAAAAGAATGTCCTTGTTCCCTTTATTTGTTGACAATCTAAATTTGCTGCTATCAGGGTTTGAACTAAAGGTCCTTTGCTCAATCCACTTCACAAATATATCATCTTTGCAAGCCATAAGGGCCGTTTTATAGATCTGAACAGAACTTAAATCAGAAAATCTTGGCTTGTAAAGATACATGTATTTATGTATCAAATGTGTAAAACAGGTGTACCAGATATGTGTATCAGGATTTGAACACTTTGTTGCTGTTTGTAGAGTTATCGAGTGCTGTATTTCACTACATGTCTGATGTTTGTAGGTAAACACATTATATGGCTGTTTGTAGAGATACCGAGTGCTGTATTGTACTGCATGTCTGATGTTTGTAGGTGAGTGCCCAGCGGTAGACTTTGAGACCAAGATGTACAACGAGAGCCTGGATGTCTTGGAGCACCACATCAAGCCCCTCAGGCGGGTCCCCGGGGTGGTGTTGGAACAGTCCTACCTCAACAAAATGGCTGAGGGACTCAAACCGCTGGAGATGCTAGCCTACTCCAGAAGTTAGTATCTAATTTCAATATATGAAATGAAAATTATTACCTAAAACTTGACTCAGTCGCCTTTTTAAATATTATATTTAGATGCTGTATATATGTTGCAAAATGAGTCTTTTTCCCCTTTTATTCTCCCATCAAGACGAGTGGATCTTTTTAGAGACTTTTTCCTGTAGGGATGGGTGGGTAAAGAGTGAGTCTTTAATTCTCCAGGGTTAAAAAGTGCAAGTCTTTCTCCTGGGTTAAAAAGTGGCTATAGAGTAAGTATTTCTCCTGGGTTAAAAAGTGGCTATAGAGAGTGTATGGTAAATCTTTCTCTTAAATATGGGTGGCTATAGAGCGAGTCTTTTTCATGGGGAAGAGCTGGCTATATAGTGCCTTTTTCATCAAGAATTTTTCTTTGGATTAAGAGTAGCTGTAGGCTAGTTTTTTTATGGGGAAGATTTGCTATATAGAGGGTCTTTACCTGGATTAAAGAGTAGCTACTGTGTATAGGGGGTGTTTTCCTGGGGCAAAAGTGGCTTTAAGGTGAGTCTTTCCCCTGGACAAGTGAATTTTCAGTGGGTTTTTTTCCTTAGGGGAAAGGTTGGCATTATAGTCAGTTTTTTTCTGAGGGATGAAGGGAGGCTATACAGTAAGTACCTGGAGGGAGAGTGGCTATATGTGATACTTTCCCTGGACTCGGCCTGGAGGAATATTTGTTATAGTTGGTCTTTTCCTATTTGTGAAGTAGTTATACCGGTATAGTGTCTTCCCCTAGGGGAAGAGTATGTATAGAGTGGGCTGTACTCTTGAGGAAGAGGGGCTAATATAGTAAGTATTTAACATATAGTAGTATTCTCATCATGGAGGGAGGAGGGGGAGGGGGAGGGAAGGTGGCTATATCACTGAGGGAGGGGGGGGGGGGGGAGAGAAGGTGGCTGTATTACGGAGGGAGGAGGGGAGGAAAGGTGGCTATATCACGGAGGGAGGAGGGGAAAGGGGGAGGGAAGGTGGGTATATAGAAAATCTTTTCCTGAGAGAAAAAATATGGCTATACAGAAAGTGTTACCCTTTGAAAGAATTGAATTGGCTATATAGTGAGTTTTCTCTGGAAGGATGGCTATATATAAATTTTTCTCTGGTAGGAAGAATAGTTATGTTGTAATTATTTTCTTGGGGAAAAGGTGGCTATTCAATAAGTATGTTTTCAGGAGGGAAAAGTTCTTACACAACAAGTAATTTCTCCTTACCAACAATATTTAGGATTTCTCTAAACATCTATTACGATAGCTTTTTATATTGCTAAACCTTTTTCTTGTGGTGGGGGAAGGGGGTTTGTTAGAGATTCTGTATAGCCAATCTTCTAGAGGAATTCCTTTCATTCAACACCAATTACAGGTACCAAATTAAAATAACAAATCAATCCTGTAAGTCAGAGGTGACATTGAATAAACCTATTTTAGTGGAAATTATAATTAATTCTATTTTTTGAAAAGAATTTGTTAATCATATTGTCAATGTTATTTCTACAAAATGCATATAATCATATGTATATGGACCCTTTGTAAAGTCACTTATTTATATACCAATATTGAATATGATAACACTATTCAATAAATGCCATGATCCCTGTTTTCCTCTAGTTTTGACTGTTTCTTGATTCCCCCCTCAGATGGCATGGTTTCGCGGACGCCCAGTGAAGGTGACCCCCAGGTGTTCATCAGCTACCAGTGGGACATGCAGGGTAAGGTGGAGGACATCAAACAGCTGCTGGAGAACAACAGCTTGCAGTGCTGGGCTGACGTGTCAATCACCCTACCCCCCAGGGGTCACAGCAGCAAGTCCAGCCGCAGTGGGGTGGGGCTCCATGACGGAGGGTCAGAGACCCTACAGAGTCAGATCCAGAGGAATATGAAGGCAGCCTCAGTGGTGCTGAGTTGTATCACCCCCAAGTACCTCCAGAGTGACAACTGTAAGAAGGACCTCACCCTGGCTGAGACCTTCAACAAGCCGGTCATTCCCGTCCTTCTCAGATTCTCCCCCCAGGAAAGTGCACCTGAGCAGGTGAGAAAAATCCTGTCCAAGTTCTCATATATTGACCTCAGTAACGAGCGGCTTTACAAACAAAATATTCCATTAGTGTTGGAGAGAATTAAAAAAGCGGTCAGTCAGAGAGGAGGTTACCGTGACTACTGAGGTCATCACCATGACAACCGCCCAGTCAGCATTTATTTACAGTCAGTATTTGTATAGGACCATGCCTTTATGTGCTTCCACATTGTTACAGACCGAAATCTCCGTGTGATGGTGGGTCAACCATACCCAAAAAGAGGTGTGTACAATTAATGCCAAATGTGCAAATTCCCAGAAATGTTTTATGTGATATGTATATGTTGACCTTGACCTTTCTGTGTGAGTGACCTTCGAACTGTTCATTAGAGACGTGCACGTGTCAGTTTGTGCTGTTGATTGTTGTCATGTTCATCGCCTGAAGCGCTCACTGTTCTCTGTTCTTGTTTGAATAAAATAATCAGTATAAGTTGTCTCAACTGAGTTTGTTTGATTTTAATATATGTTAAAATGTAAAACAAAATTTAATAGCATGGAGTCAAAATGCTTTAATCTATCAATCCTTCTAAGTTTCAACTTGTAAAAAGTATAAAAACCAAACTTAATGGCATAAAATGAATGCAAATGATCATTATAAAACATCGCATGTACTTTGCACGTGTACTAACATGAGTGCAAACATTTTTTTTTCATTATGAGATTTCATTGAAACACAGAACCTACTAGATTTTAAGCAATTCTCTGCAAAAATTTAAAATATACTTATCTGAAATTTATATTTATTTTTGTTTTAATAATAAAAGCACTGTACGATTCATTTTAAAATTGATCACATCAGCTGATCATTTATCCGGAATATTAGATGGCTTATTCTGCTTCCCTAAAGCATTTTTTTTTCAGCTTCGCGATTTCCGAAATGTTATTTTTATAAATTTATGATATTTTCTTTTAATTCTATGACAAATTTATGCATAATTTAAACCGATTTAGATATAAAATAAATGTACAAGTCTACGCTCGTTAATGGTTAAAAAAGATTTCAAACGGACAGACGGACGTACGCCGAACAAAAATGCTTTATAGAGAAAAGCTTAATTATATAAGCCTTAAATTTAAATAGGCTTGGTGGTCAGCATAAACAACCCATCAGATCTACCTTGAATATTTAGAAATGATTTTTTGAAGCTACAACCTTTTATTTAGTAAAGAAAAAATCTATATAATTATCTTATTTTTAAAATGTGTATCCAGCCCTCGTCATAGCGTATTTACTAGCTCGATGAACCTTTTGACGGGTCGTCATATACGTTGTATCATTTGATGAGGCAGGCCAATGTTAACATCAAAATGTTAGGACCAGAAAATTAGATAGTCATTGAGCATGTACTATAAGTTGAACAATATCAAAAATGGCGTGTTCTAAAAAGTAAACAATCAAACTTGCGGGAATTTTTATTACAGAAATATTATCAAATTCAACACTTGTACGAAACTTTTGTTCTGTAGAAAGATAAATAAGGTAAAGATCTCAAATACAGGCAACCTAAATTTCCAAATGAAAGCATTCATACACGAAACATCACATCTATAAGCAGTCATACACATTGGTAATATAGGCTTGCTCTGACAATTGATATCCCTCTTTATAATATGTCATGTTTTTAATTTTGAATATACCAAGTGGCAGTTAATACAAAATTTGTCCGTCATATATCATGTTGTAAAGTTTGTATTTACTGCCACCCGGTAAATTCAAATATACGTGACCAAAAAATAATACAATATTCAGAAATACACATTAATATTTTCTCTTTGATCTGATAAAAACCAAAAACCATACCTGATATTTACAATCACATAAATGTTTATGCATAATGATTAATATGATTTTTTTTAAAATAGTCATTTAATTTAGAAGTACATTGTTTGAATTTGAAATGCCCGGTGTTACATTACAGCTACTGCTTGATTCCCTAGCAAACGAATATATCGATGAAATGAGTTCATGAAAATTCACGATAAACGTATTTCTCATAAATTAAGTATGGTGATGTGTGGCTGCCTCAACTACCTCTTGCATTCTCATATGAGTGGCAGTTTGTATTTTGTTTAATGGATACTGTGTGAGTGACTGTTGGTATGAATAAAGAGCAGCCTGGAGGTTCCCTGTGATCTGTTGACAGATCCCTAGGATCTCCCAGGCGATGTCTCTACATTGATCACCTACATACATTTCCTGATCATGGTGGACTAGGACCTGTAGCACATCTAGAGCTGCTTGTGATAATGTTGTATCAATGTGTCTGTAACACAAGAACTCTAGGAAGTGTAACATTACAAACAGAGGGATATATGATAATTGCCACTTGTTTTGTAGACCAGATTGTTGCTCTGGTATAAGTTCATTGATATAACAGATGCTGTTGACAAGCTTAATATTGTCAGCTGTAGTCTGCGTCATCTTTTTAGACCAGGACTGTCCCCCTACAGCATCGATATAGTACCTACGGACTGTATGTCCATTGTGCATTAAATATCGTTTTGCCATCTTGGTCTTTGCAATTGCTAAAACAGATAAAGTTTCCCTATATTTGAATGTCTTGTAATAATACATGGCAATGTACAATATGTCAGAAACACACCCAAACTTGGCTACTAACTTCATGAAGTGGCTGGATATTTTATCAGCAATATACATATTTTTGTTGCCATCTGTGTTAAGTAAGACAAACGCTATCGTCAGAAGGATATTAATTGTCAGCTTCTGTAACATGACGATTTCACATTGAGTGAGTGATAAAACAACCAACTGTTCTGCTATGCTTAGGTATTCAATTAACTGTTGGAGTTCTGGTATATGTACAGAAGCGTTGACGGTTATCTCTCTGAACAATTGGTCATCATCTTTAACTTCATCCTCCATAATAATTTCATCCGTATAGATGAAAAGTTTAGGATTGTAAATAACACCAATGATGTGGAACCTAATGGAGGGGCTAAGTAACAAACAGGCCAGACCTCTCTTGTACAAATCATGCAACTCTAAAAACAATCTGTTTTGTGCTGAGCCATGGACCTTTGTTAGAAACAGGTTGTTTTGTGGGATGAAAAAGTTAGGACAAATCCCCTCATACACCCATTGAAGGATGAGTTTAAAGCAAACCCAGAAACCGGCAAGGAGATTTTGTGGACACCAGTGAGGTAGTGTGTTTTGTTGAATCGCCCAGAAAACTGCTGTCTTCATGTGATAGGAACACAACAGTTTATTGGTTTCTTCTGATTGTTGATATATAACTTCTTTCAAGAAAAGTTTTAACAATCCATAGGTCAAAAACTGACTGTGGTTCATTGAGTATACAAGTTTGTTTTCTGCTTGGGAGAAAGAAATTCTCCATTCTTCATTGAAATGAAGTCCTAACGAATGTCCTATTGCTACAAAATGACATCCTGTTTGAATGATGTCATCAACAACTTTAGGGTCAGGCCATGAATGACATCTGTCTATCCATGAAAATGCAGCGAGAGGCCAAAAGTCACTTGCAAAACATTGAACAGTGTCAAATTCTGCTCCGTATATATCACTAGAAGCACAAGGTCCATGTTGTGTAGAATTAGGAATCATAAAATGAAATTTAATGTTTTGGTATTTAGAACTAGATATGTAGACTCTGTCATTCATTCTGACACATGCTGATTGGACTGCTCTGTCTGTTGTTGGGGTTAGTAACTGAAGTAGAGTGAATCCTGGTGGACTATCAGAACTGTCAGAGAGAATCAAGGTTGTATTGGCTGTGTTGTAATTCTCAGATTGAGTTTTGTCCATAATCACTCGGTGGTTGTTTGGCCAGAACATAGTGTCCCTATCTGATCCTTTAAATCTGAATCCTTCTCTATGACTTCCACTCACCATCGTAATTGTACTTGTTATTTTTTTTATCACCATCTCCATCATGTCTATTGTCTCTCTCCTGAAGCCCACCTGTTTTGAGGTCCCCAAAATCTCACACAGTGCCACAAACACTGACTCTGACATGTGCTGCATTCCTGTCTCACTTGTATAAAGTATTAACAATCAATTAATTCCAATAAAAAATTACTGTTGTTTAATTAAGGCATTAACTAGCTAACCCTTTAGCTTTTTTTTACCTTTGGCTACTTGATTATATAAAGTATCCTTTATCTAAATAGTTATGCATTATATTATACATCATGATTGACCTGTTTAAATCTGAACCCGATGTACCCTGATTGAGTCAGCAAATAACTAAAATCAAGGACCGCAGCAAATTATGCTTTACTCGCAATGGACGGTAATTTAACGAATAACGAGATATATGTTCTTAATTAGAAGTTGTGGGAGAAGTGGGTCATCCTTGACATGGAATAGAAAAGCTTTTATTCTCTATAACATTTATTCTATTTTTGCATATTCCCCGAAGCTTAAGTTTCGATATAGGCTGCAAAATATAACCCATGAAATATATATTTGATGAAATGTTCAACTTTTGTAGGAAACTAAGAAGATGGGTGGATATGGCATATACATGTATAAGGACGGATAAGTTTCTGTAAATTAAGATATCAACAATCTGACAATTTAAAAAGAAATCATTCGAAACAATTTAAATTTACAATAACATCGATTTGTAACCCTTAAATATTTTCAATACTTGGACTATGTTGATTTATAATTTCGTAAGCGTATGAAATCCTCCATTTAGTGTCATTTTTTAAAACTTCAATGTCTTTTCTTTTATAGCGTGGGTCTGTGTTCCATACTTTTGTCATAGTCTAAATGAGGTCTAATTGAAAACAAACCAATTTCAATAAACAAAAACGTTGAGTGAGGACCTATTTTTACCTTAAATAAATATAATTTTGTATCCTAACAATTGAACGTTTTAGAAATATATTACAATTCCGAAAATTCATGGCCAAAGTCGGATATAGCATGTAAATAACACACTTTGTTGTGATTGAAATGGCTCAGTGGTAAGAGCACCAGACATTAGGTAACCTTCTAGATCCAAGCTATTTAGGTTGTGGGTTCGATACCACCAAAACTAAAGGCAATATTTTTTACATGTAGGGGGGAAAACAATTTGCCAAATAGCCAGAAAATTTGAATACTTCGGCTAAGTAATGATAAAATGGAATTCTCCATTGTATCATAGCAAAGTGGCTTTTAAATTATCATGACCTAGTTGACCTAAATGGGATTGTTCGTAGAAGGAGATTTTTATATATTTCTTATAATACCGAGATAATATTTTGCTAGGACCTTCTTGATAACATACAGGAATGACTATGTCATATCAAGGATATTAATATTGTATATAATTCTGTGGCCATGATTGTGTCTCTCTTATAGGGAAAATATGTTTGTTTTTTTTATATCAAGGTTATAATTTTTTAAACGAAATACCGAAAGATGGGTTAAAAAAGTATAATGTAAAGTAGCAATGAGTATCATTCTTTTTAAGAGTATTTGTTTTTCTTTTCTATACTAATAAAAATAGTTATGTAAATTTTCAAATATACATTATTTTTGCATTATATATACATGTATATATAGTACCTTGATTTCTAATGGGGAAAATCTAGCATAAAGTATATATTTAATCAAGACATGAATCAATATTAGAGAATGAGAACATCTACATTTCCGTATTCTTTGATACATGTATTCCTTAGCCTATTATTACATGTAACATATGACTAAGATATTGGTATTATGTTGCTAAAAGTACAATATATTTCATAGTAAAAATGGGGATTAAATATAAATAATAATCCTCTTTTTATTGAGTTGAACTACATGTCAATGACAATTCTACACCCACCTTATGTTGAAATCATGTATTACTAATATAATTACGTTAACATGTATATTTTAATATATACATTAATTCTCAATAACCTCACCCCTCAATAGTGCACACACGAACTCCAAGAAATGCATTGTTTG
This sequence comes from Magallana hongkongensis, assembly GCA_016163765.1. NCBI lineage: Eukaryota > Metazoa > Mollusca > Bivalvia > Ostreida > Ostreidae > Magallana > Magallana hongkongensis. Next base: position 63,653,723 of record WFKH01007768.1, read on the forward strand.
GAAGTTCAACGCATTTTTGATATAGATTTAGAGGGTTGAATTGCCGTAACTATTCATTTTTATTAAATTAATTGCGTTATAAATGTATACACATGCAGCAAAATGTTCGAATTCTAATGCTAAGGTATCAGGATTTTTTTAAAAAACAAAATCTCAGTGTTTAGCCTAAAATAACATATTTAACTTTTAAAGGTAAATATGATGGATAATTTGTGGATCACCAAGTTTTTTTAAAGTTAGACTGAAAGGTTTTAAAAAGTAAAGCTGTAAACGAGAAATACTGAAAAGGATAACGTGTTCAAGACTTTACTTCGCATCAGACAGCCATCTAAAGTCGAGTATGTCGACTATGCATCCGGGAAACCTCGGCCGATTCCGTAACCTACAACTAGATGAAATACGAATCGTCCGAGGTGTGCCGAGTGTCGCCTATGTAGAGGTTTGCCTTATTATAGACCATTTAGAGATACAGAGCCATTGGTGTACATTTAGGACTAACTATTTTCCGACAATTTTCGAAATGAGGCCCTATGAGCGACCGCACAGCACGACGAGCAGTTAACTGTTATGATTATAGACGGTATTGACAGTGATCTTGTAACATCCATTATAGTCTGTCCCAAGTTATTGCTTCCATCACTTTTTGATGATTTTTAATAAAAATACACATACCTGTGAAAGAAGTACGGTTGAAATCGATGATATGTAAAATATCCAAGATATATTCATTGACAAATTATCCTTTTTCACTCATAAAAGTTTACAGGAACGGAAACAAATTTCTTATATATATTTATAATGGGAAATGTTTACATCTTTTCTCCATTCGGAAGTTCTCGGGACACCTCGCGCAATTTTTCAACGTTATCATCCGGGCTTCATAATGGCTGATGCAATGCAAAATCCCCGTAGACTTTCTATTTTGGGATGTGTATTGAAACCTGAAGCGGTAGCGGGGGCGTTTCAAAACAGATAATCTGGACATTTTTCATATTAGTGGATGAACGTAGTTTGAGCACAAAGGTATTTATCATTATCGAAATATCAAGCGAAAAGTGGTGGAAGCAAAAACCCGGGACAGAGTATAGTCAGCTATTCGGATCATCAAGCAAAACAGCTCAAACACTCGAGTGTTTAAAATTGGTTCTTAACATGGACAAACATGCTCAAGTAATGCACCAAGCATGACGGGTATTTTTTTTAAAGAAAGTGTAGAGTGATTATGGAAGTTTCGGTTACTAGTAATAGTTGGACAGTGCAATCAATGCGCCTTGTGATAACTTTTTAGCTGACTCAATATTAACCTGAAACTTTTAAGCTGTTTATGATAATAGAATATGCATTAAACATTACTTAAAAAGACAGGAACGAATAAGGCGTTAGATATCCCCCACGTGGAGCAATGAAGAAAAGGAATTTTCAAATATAGTTCAGATATTCTTTTTTGGGTTGTATCAAATCAATAACGTAATGCAAAATTTAGCAACACTGCGTTTTATGTCTAAATCTTGATCATTTACCGTGCTGAATGCAAAATATAAGTAGGTCTAGACTCCATCTCGAAAGACTTTAGTACTTTTTGTTAAAAGAGAGGTTTTCAATCATTTCTATTATTGTTTTATTAGAATGAAGTATCGACAACAGTGTGCCAAAATATCGATTTTTTTTTTTAAATAAACGTCTCAATTCAGTGATAGTTGTCAAACTATAAAAGTTATTAAATACCAATAAATGTTTTGTTTTGACCGAAACAAAGAAGAACAGAAAGAGTAAATATATTTTTGTTTATTTGTCAGAGAAAGCGGTACACATTTATTATACGTGTACCAATGCACACCTACAGAAGTAAGAATTGTGCATATGTTGTGACGTCCTGGATGTGCGGGATTTGATGGGCCTTGCACGCCCCTGTTCTTTGAGAAAAAATGGTTGATCAGCTTTTATATCGAACGAATTGTCCACGATTTAACAGGACGGTGGTCAACAAATTACCCAAAAGATCTACCCTCCATTTATAGGTAGTTTTTATTTAGCTATTAAATAGTATCCGGTAAAGAAAAAAATGCATGTACATGTATTTATGTATTTTAGCTTTTAAATTTGGGTATTTTTGTATATTTTTATACAGAAAGGAGATCTATACAGTCTACAAATGGGCACGACTTCTCAGCCCCGTTAAATGTTTAAATCAACCCGGTAATTCTTAGCTGGGAGAGGTAAAATCATAATTAATATTTACTCACATGTGAGACGGCCAGTTCAGAGAGGAGAAAGCCATTGCTCAGTGGTTGGAAACTTTGTGTTGATTGTACATAACTTATGTCATTGCCATAAGATGTTACAATAATTATTGTTACAAATTACAAGGATCTTCTCATATATACCCCAGTCCAGTCGACCGAAATCTTTGGAAAAGGAATTTGCTGATGCTATTTTTGAAACATCATTACTTGCAATGATAAGATAGGAAATTGAAAAATATTTTTTCAGTAATTTCAAAGTTTAAAAAAAAAAGATATTCTATGATTGCTTTCGCAAAGGATTAAGTATTCATGACAGCACACTGTTTCGTGATAGATAACCATGGAAGTCCGAACTTAGCGAATTTTCAACAACGCGGAAATATAGTTGTAAACTTGTGTATTTCTGAAAAAAGCCTTTTGTTCAAAAAGAAATTCTTTTTAAAATTAAAGTAATCTAGTTTGCAAGTAATGTTTCAATTTACTAAACACAATAGTAATAATATCTTCTTCCTAGTTCCTCGCAAACAGGAATGCGATTCCACCGTTATATAAATATCTATGACAAGTTACCTGTACAATTTTAAAAGTCATAATTATAGTTCATTTGTTAAAGCTGGTCAGCTGGTTGTTAGTGTAAACTTCCTGTTTAAGGACTTTGATGGACGTTCCTTGGTGTAATTTGTTTAATTTATAAACATTGGCATGGATTGCTGATGTTGGATGTGTTTTTAATTGAAAGTGTTTGCGTTTCCCTTGCAGTGATGTGTTAATATATAATTCTGCCGATATGACCATCAATTTATCTGGAATTTTATACCGCAGAACAATATATATTCGCCGACCTTATAGTGTAGTAAATTCAACTGATTGTTAATGTAATCAGTCTAAGACAACCTAAGGGCTACACTACTATATATCGGTTAAATATATAGGAATAGGTATAGGTATATATCTTATTTAAAGGTGATTAATGTACATGTAGTCATACAGGATTAAAAGGGGCAATAGCTTTTTTAGCTCACCTGAGCTGAAAGCTCAAGTGAGCTATTCTGATCACATTTTGTCTGTCGTCTGTCTGTCCGTCTGTCCGTCCGTCTGTCCGTCTGTAAACTTTTCACATTTTCAACATCTTCTCAAGAACCACTGGGCCGATTTCAACCAAACTTGGCACATAGCATCCTTAGCCTAAGGGGATTCAAAGTTGTGAAAATTAAGGACCAAGCCCTCTTACAAGGGGAGATAATTAGGAATTAATGAAAATTTTCGAGAAATTTTCAAAAATCTTCTTCTCAAGAACCATATGGCCAGGAAAGCTGAAACTTATGTGGAATCATCCTCAGGTAGTGTAGATTCAAAGTTGTGAAAATCATGACCCCCGGGGGTAGGATGG
>WFKH01007768.1:63659071-63669315 GCA_016163765.1 Magallana hongkongensis
AGAGAGAGAGAGAGAGAGAGAGAGAGAGAGAGAGAGATGGTTATTTTAAACTCATATACTCAGATTACTTCTAGATCATTGTCATTTAGAGTCGTTGGCATCAATCTCTGCAATGTACCTCAAAAAATAACTAAAAAATGACAACCAAAGAAAAACCCCATCTAACTCGTGGAATCATATCTGTATAAGTAAAGATAATTCTTTGGAGATTAAAAATAAGAAAAAATAAAAAGTATGTGCGGATTTTTTTATTAGAACATAAATTCATTCAATTAACGCTTTCTATTTTCATCAAGGAAACTGCTTAAAACATGAACACCTTTAGATTATGTCATTAACAGAAATCAACAGAACTGAGGTAATTGCATTACATTGTTCGCCCATGGTTTTTATAAATTTCTTACAAGTAACAACATTAGTAAACGGTATTGTTTAACAGGTTACTCTGATGACATTGGAGCGGAGGAAGTTAAAGACACAAAGGTAGAGGAAAAGGTGCTCAATGACGAATTACAGAAAATCCGGAACCTGAGGTCCGAGGATAGTGAGGGGGAGGAAGAGGAACATCCAGCGGAAGTAGAGGAAACGGAAGTGGAAAACGAATCAGAGGAATCCCCCGAAATAGTGGAACAGGAGCCGGAAAATTCTGAGGAGTCCGCCGAAACGGTGGAAAAAGAGTCGGAAAGTGTTGAAGAGTAGACACTTGAAAACAGTTCTGTATAACAATGTTTACTGTGATGGAGAGGCTCCTCGACCGTGTGCTAGACATTATAGTATCTTACTAGGGGTAAAAAATATATAAATGTCAATATATGAGTGGTCATCGATTTGGTTATTTTGACCGATGGAAAGATTAAATGAATTTACATATAATGAAATACAACTGGATGAATAAAGGTCTACAATAATCCAAACGAATTACTCAAGATTGTATCAATTCTTTGATTTCTGAACACCCTTCAACAATGTGTGTTAAAATTCCGCGCAAAGGCAGACGAATGAAAAAAATATTGACACTTTAAGGCTCATTTCTCCATAATCTGAGGTTACAGAGCTATTCAGGATTGGAATATCGAGTGGCATTCTGTGGTCGAGTCCCTATTCAAATTACATGTACCATTAATATACTAATAAACGTAAATTTAAATTTCATATCAATTAACTGTCGTAATTTATCGAAAAAAATATTGATGGATTTAAAATGGAACGTAGATTTATAGAGATATCTGAGATTATTGCATAAGCAATAGATGTCACCGTTTGAAATTAATTTCTCCGTCATCTTTGGGTTCGTTTGGGGAAATACTAATAAACGCATCGACGTAGCAATAGTAACCCATATACATGAATACGAAGCTGTTCAAAAAATAATAACTTTAAAACCAGTGGATAAAAATACTTAACGCAAGTCGAACTCGATGAGTGATAATTGCTGTGTTGGAATGAATGGTACAGAAGGATTTGCTCGAAAAAGGCCTGTCTTCTTTTTTTCTCACATTTAAGAGTATAAGAACCTCAATCTAACCCGATCGGAAATAAAAGTCACATTTAAAAATTAATTGCATAAATAAAAACATTAAACATTAAAAGTAAAAATATTCATAGTTTATCTGTAGACTATCATTATGAAGCTACCCGAAAAGTTTGAAATCAATTTGCTGAACCATAAAGAAAAAGGTCTGGTAAACGAAGTGGGGACACAATCACTGATAAACCCCGATAAAAACTATATCCCCCCCCCCCCCTTTTTCGCCGGTAGGTGACTAACATACAGCCACGGCAACGGCGGCAGACCTTCGCAAAAGAAGAGGACATAGAGACTGAGAAAGGTTCAAACAAGTACATGTATCATGTGCCATGTATTCTAATTAAATATTTTATAGGCATTTTACACAACCCTGGGTGATAGATATAAAATGACCATACCTCTTTCTTGGCAGCGTTTGTCCAGATATCCCATTCTTTTACACACACTGTTGTATTTATCATACTTGGTAACGAAGTCAATACTTCCCCGAACCTCCCACAGTGTAAGGAGAAACAAGATGGCTACATACCTTGAAGGGGAAATCTATTTTTTACAATCTTTCTTTTTCATAATAAAAAGTATTATGTTTTTAAGAAACAAATGCGAAATATGGATGATTTAATTATTGAAATAAGCTGTATTTTCACACACATGTACATTGATAATTCAAAGATATCTAGGAATACGTAATGAAAACTATTCATGTAGTAGTGACTAAACCCGCATCTTTTTATTCTGCCTACTTTATTTGAAGTTATATACGCTTAATTAATCCAAGTAATACAAATATAACTCACATTTTGTTCTCCTTTATTCCCAAATGTAAAACATTTGCAGTAAGAGACTTGCATCGAAAGTTTTACATTAAACTAATTTATTTTAATTAAAATAGATATAGCTAGGTAGCAATAACAATGGAGGCCCGGATTTGCAAGCCAAATGATTTTCATTACCACACGAACATGTGTATCACTATGGACATCAAATGTATGTATTTTGAATATGCGTATGGTTGTTGTTTATAATTGCTATTGTATATAAAAAAAAAAAATAAAAGGCAATTTAACTACTATCATTTTGTTTTAAAGAGTTAAATATATATAACGCTTTCATCAAAAATATAATTTTTCAGATTCAAACATTATCATAAGCACTATTAACCTTATATCTTAATATTTAGCAAAGATTTGTTCCTTTTTTAATTTTTCTTCGTGATTTTTATTAATCAAAAATTTGGTCCCAAGATATTTGAGACCAGGTAAAATAAAGAAAGACAACTCTAAAACAGGACCTTTCATACCCAGAGATTTTTCAATTTCATTCAATTTCCTTTCTTCATCTCATTAACCAACGTATATTGTTTATATTTTTAGATTTTTGTGGGATTTCGTCCAGCAGTTTGCCATAAAAGAATTTTTTTTATATTTTAGTTTCATATTTATGTGGATTCCAAAAAAAATCATGCAAACTTCATGATTATTTTGTTTTTCATTTCTAAACTTTACAACATTTCACTTTCATAAGAATTTTAAAACAGAAATATTTTAAAACTTTGACAAATAAGGGGTTATCTGGAACCAGACTGATATTTTAAAATTCTCTAGAAAATAAAGTATTATACTTTGAGGTCTCTTATTGTTGAATAATGTGCCTAGTATTCGTAACAAATGCATGCAACAAAAATCTCCTACACTTATTTCATGTAGAAAACCACCTTAAATGTTATGAATGAAAATCTTTTTACTCATGATATTAGTGATTTTGATTAAGAAATATTTGTTTACACAATGTCTTTGATAACGAGGGTAACCAAAATGACATCCAATTCATTGATTTAATTTAGAAAAAAATTCATAAAAATAGTAGATGAAATCCACTCGCTTTTTACAGCGTCTGTTTCGATTTAACGGGGTTTTTTTCACACCTAATCGTAATCATCATGCTAGGTAATAAAGGCGTCATCATTTGAACGATTCACAGCGCGAAGACACATAGAAGTTAAACGAAATCAAAAAAAAAAAAAAAAAAAAAAAAAAAAAAAAAAACAAACAATTACACTACATGTACTTCTGTTATCCACCTGACCTCTGCACTAGCTACGAGATTGATCTTTTAAATGTGCATAAATCTGCACTAATGTTTGGCTGAATTTTTTAAAAACATTTTTAAAATATTAAACATTCAGTTAAAGATAAATCATCATCAACCCAATAATAAACTATGATACACTTCGCAATTATTTTAACACATTAAATAATTTATTTTTTTACCACACTGCTAACTTGCTTAATAATGTTATTTAAATTTTGTCAACAAATTCATTTATTTATTTTTCATCTGTCAGGAAAAATAACTTACGCGCTGTTAACGTAAAACTGTTCATTCATTAGAGACGTTTTAGGGTTTTTTTTAACTTTTAATCAAAGCATTCAAAATATTTAATGGCTGTAAATGAGCATGCATCAATAGAACGCATTGCTATATCAAGTCAAAACAAACTGCTTATTTCATTATTTTGGTTAACTATTAGAATTGCCTTTCTGAAGCATCGTAAACATTATAATAGAAAAGATAAATTTTGACCAAATCGTGATCATGCCCTTTTATAATGTATATAGTTTATGCAAAAGCTCACAACATGAACATATAGGAAACTGATAATTAATATTTAGGAGGTGTGAATAAGGCAGCAGTGTTTTCAATAGCATTTTTTTGAGATTCAAAATATTTTGATTAAGTGATATAGAAAATATGTATGCAGTTGTATGAAATATCTTAAAAGACGTACTTATGCAAGAAGCTGTGAACATGCTCCCTGTACGAATGAAATAAATAACCCATGTAGCATACAAACAAAAACGAATTTTTAGAATTTAGTATCAATTTAAAACTGATAGAAGAATAAGACAATAAAACTATTGTATCCTAATAAACAAAGCGACAAGATCAAATTATAGCAATTCATGCATGGTCATTCAAGTAATGTTATAATTTGGATCTATATTAGAATAGTTTCTGTAGAGAAAGAGAACACAAGTGTAGACGTCACTCTTTCTAGACAATATTTATAAATGGTTTAGAGGTTATGATAAGAAATGAACGAGGAAGTGAAGACTGTTTTTATATCTCTTGTCAAGGCTTGTCAAGCCGACACTATTTACTATAATGGCATTAAAGACTTGAATTTTTTACCATCCCATATTAAAAGTTCCAGCTGAAAGAGTGTTTTTAAAACAAAAGTTCAAGTTTTATTTTACAAAAGGGCATTTTAGAATAGAATAGTGTTATGTTTTACTACTAGACAGTATATGTATTACTAAATGCATATTATCAATGGTATAATAAATTATGTATACTCAGTATTTGTTTATGATTGTAGTGCTGTGGTATGATTAACATAGAGGTAAAACTTAATTTGTTCCAAACAAATATATTGGTAATGTAATAACTATAAAGGCAATGTTAATTCCATATTCTTTTAAAAAAAACAAAACATTTGAAATTAGCTTTTGAGTTTTCATGGGTTATCCTGGTTTCATATTTATTATTTCTTTCAAATACAGTGTCTTTCAAATATTAACATTATTCATGCGTACCATGTATACTATGTTTATTTATATGTATGGTGGCATGATACAAATTATATCTATTTATCAAGAAGCAAAGCTAATGAAAGTGATATATTTATACAAAATAGAATTGCATGATACCCAAAGGTGAGACAATTTCTACAACAAGAAGCACTTAATGTAGCACTAATGTAGAAAATAGTTGAGACCTCAGAACAGATGACCATGAGAAGAAATACATAAAAAAGATAGTGGAAACACTAGTAGAAAGACATTATAGGACCACCTTTCGATCTAATCTTTAATAGCAATCATAACTTATGATATTTCTTAATAAAACATGTTTGGTTTTTTTTTCAAAATGTTTTCGACAATATGCAACAATTGCAACAATGTGCAACAAGATACAACTCTTAGATTATTGGAGTTAATTATCAATTTTGCTTAACCTTCATGATAAATTAATGTATGGTAAATAATATTCTAAATAGAACGATTAGACAGCTGGTATCTAAAACAAGAAGTTTAAGAAAAAATTACAAGTCTTCTAAATGTATCGTTTATTTGCTATGGAATGCGATATTTATGTTTACAATTTAAAACCAGAGAAAGAGGACCACGTCCCTCGAGCGGACTCTCCGATATCAGCTGATAATATTGATACCACGTCGTTTTTCTCCATTTTAAGGATGACAGTTGATGACCCCGCCTCGTAATTGTTCCCTCCTACCCTCCCGTTCACATGATTATAACTGACAGGTTTACCATTGATGACCAGCTGCGTGTTAAACAAAGCTCCAGGATAAGTTGCAATGGTCCACGTAAAGGAATAGTGCCCTCTGCTCGGGGCAGTAAATTTGCCCGTGGTAGGGTTATAAGCTTTCCCGGTGTTTAATGTAACGGTACCGAATACAACAACATTCCTATCTTTTATATTCTTCTGATCTGTAGACATCCGTGCATGAAATGCAATTATCTCTGCAAAAACCAAACATTAATTACAAAAATAACAAGTACTTGTTATAAGATTTTATAAGGCAGAATACGTTTTTGGCCGATTTTAAAAATGCTTGAATTGTAAACTTAGCATACCTTTGAGGCTAACACGAGGTTCTAAGTGGTCTTTGAAAAAAAAAACAAAAACAACTTTTTTAATTCGTTTGGTTTTTTAATTTTACGATATAATGTGAAACATATTTAAATCTATCTTTTTATTCTTTATGTGTTTTTATTAACTTATTTAGAGTTGAATTGATCGATAACTGCATGTTTGTTATTGACTAGAAAGGAACTTATTATACATCTTTGACATATGCCTATGACTACCATATTGTTTTCATATCATTATTTTGTTTTCTTGACACAAAAGCTGATAATGTTTTCCAGTAAATTATATATTAAGCTTAAAAAAATGTAAATTTAATCTTATTTCCTTTACATAAAGCCCGTGTAACTAAAAAAAAATGACCATACCTCTTTCTTCACAGCGTTTATCTTGATATCCCATTCTTCTACACACACTTTTGTATTTATCATACTTGGTAATGAAGTCATCACTTCCGCTTACCCCAAACAATAGAGGAAAAAACAGAACTGCTCCATATCTGATCGAGGAAATTACCAATATGAATTTTATAAGAGACATTTCGATTGAATTTTTAAACAAATCTATCGAACATATTATGCCTATAATTAAAAGCTACCGGTATACCGGATATTGATATAAGAGTACTGTCGATCCTGTATAATATTTTTTTAGTGTAGTTGATTTTGTTGTATTAATACGTTTTCAGATAAACACGATTTTTTTTAATCTCTAAATACCCCTAACGTGTGTATAAAAACTAAATAACTCGCAGATGCATTTGATGAAATTGAAATTACTTACAGTTTAGCAAACATCGATGCGTACAGGAAGCTCATTGTAAATGTGTATGTTGGTCTGACGAATGAAGTCTTCAACGGTGTGGTATGGCATCTGATGGTTGTAGGTAGTTATATAAATACATGTATATAATGTAGTTATCCTCATTAAAATGCAACATAAGCCGTTTACTTGGTGTTGATTTCGTTAATATTCACTGATGATTGAAAACTCATATTTTAGGCTTGTTTTCTTTTACAAAGTCCATCATCTGTTGGTGAAGATTGACGTTGTATTGAAGCTTTTTTTAATTCTTTAAAACTAATTATTTGTTTCATGTTTTAAAAGTTGATGTTATTTTAAGGTTGTATATAACAAATGATTTTTGAGAATTTACTGTCAATAAGCACAATAGCAATATTGCAAGTTAACTGTCAACAGAAACAGCAGTTCTTTTCCAAGGCGCCCGAATAGTCACTAAATAAGTGCATTATAATACAGAAGATCACTTGTTTTAGTTGTGCAGAAATTTGCTTGATAAACTAGCTCGAGTAATGGAACTTTGGATTTTATACATCGATCCACGTAATACAATGAAATATAAGAGGAACTGTCGGTGAATTTTTTTTGTCGTTTTTTACATATAGATTATTTGCAGTTGTATTTAAACATCTTCTCATCATAATTTTCACGGCTGGATGCAGTGATCTGTTGAATCATATGAAATGATATTGATATAAAAAAGATACTAGTAGGTAAAGAATATTTATCTTTAAAGATATTCAGTGTTTTATAAAAGTAAAAGAACAATTAAGTCACGGATTGAAAGTCATTACAAAGACTTGTTAATACCTTGGTTTGATCTATTTGGATAATATCTCAATTTATCCCTGTAGAATGTTGCGCTTTAAAACATTCGCATTCAGAGGGGAAGTAAAGATGCATGATCAACAATGTTTGAATATGTATTCCATGTTTTTATTCTTTCAACACCATTAATATATGTCACGGTGTTGTTCTTTAATTTATAGAAAAAAATTTGTGTAGACTGTTATCTCAAGTAAAACATGTTAAAAACTAGACGCGATCTCGTTGCTAGCAACGAGATGTCTTCAGTTTGAATGCATCTTAGAATAGGCTAACGGGATATTTGTAAGTTTTTTTCTATCTTTCCTTAACACATCTTTAAATTCCATTTAACCCTCTCTAATGATTTCAATAGACATATAGTTATACTGAAAAAGGCGCTATTATTGCGATTTTTATAAGACTTTAAATCAGAAAAGTAAAATTCATCTCTTTTTTTTAAAAGTAAAATTCATCATTTTAAAGATAAAACCATAAACGAAACGCAATTAAGGAAGGAAAAAATTGGCACTCGAAGATTAAACCAGGCTCGCTGGGGCACAAGTCCACGACTCTGCTACGTCGACTCTCGCTTCACGACTTTGAAGCCCAAAATCTCGGGAATGCGTGGATCGATTTTAAAACAAATAATATTCTGCATTTATTAGAGCGTCTCTATCGGACCAAAAATTATTTAGAATAAAAAAAGTTGAAAAATTTATGTTTTTTTGTGTCCTTCCAGTGACGGCCAGAAGTGACGGCGGACGTTTGAATATGCAAAGAACACTGCGGCAGATGACTTTTTTACCATCACTGAAAATTTGAAAGTTCTATCTTTGATACTTTTTGAGAATAAATTCACAGAAGTTTTCTCAGCGCATTAGAATCTTCTCTAAGTTTAAAACCAGCTAATTTTTCTGGGTCGATAGGTTGGCCCCAATCTCCGTTTCCTGTCTCGTTCATTGTCTTTTTACTGTCTCGTTAATTGGCCTCTTCAATGTCTTGTTTATTGTTTTGTACATTAACCTATACGGTTGCGTCGAATTCTATTGTGTTCATGTTACCACAGGAATAATGTAGGTAAGCTGTAGTGTTAAGTCCGTGCAAAGTGGATTGTCAATAGGTTGGGGTTGTTTGGACTGTGTTAACGTTAACTAAGGTGTGCTTACATTAACGTTTTAAATAGGTGAGAATGGTAATACAAGGAAGTTTTTACAAAATTCAATGTATATGATATTGTATATAAATGGTTATTTAATTGCAAGTGATTAATTAAATGCTAAAATATTAAACTATTGGTGTGTTTGTTACATTACTGAAACCGGACAAAGGACGGAGATAATTTTTTTTTCAAAGAAATAATTAGACACTTTTAAAAACGATTACAGTGATACCTTGACTTAACCACTAGTACGATTATATTTATATTATTGTTTAGTATTTGTTTTTAAATGTAAATTTATATTTAAATTAAAAATACTTTAAGAGTACATACGATGCATTTTCACTTTAAATAAAAGGGAAAGTGCAACAATTGAATTTTGAAATAATCTTTTAGCTACATGAGTTGTTCATTTGTTCCTTGTACCGAAACATCAACTTAAAGGCGTGCAAAAACACGCCCTCTAAATTCACGTGTCGCGTGGTTCTTTTCGTATTTGAATAAAATAAAGACTTTTCTTTAAGAAATATTAATGCACACTTTCTTATTTTCTTTGCAAGATGATAAATCCCTAACCTGAATTGCTTTCCTTAAGAAATTTAGTTTATATCAATTTTCCAACTATTTGGGACAGATGGGTGATATACTCTTGCTTCTATTCATTTTGAACTGTTCAGAAACCCCAGTTCTGTATTAACTAGTAAGCAGAGGAGCTCTTGCATAATATTCCACAATGCATAGATTTTGATATACATAATCGACAAAACACAAAAAATAACTAGATGCTGTCATTAGACAGTAATACCCGCACCAAGTGTTTGCCCCTAAATAACACTGTTTTGTACCAGTTTTAGTAAAAACGAAGCATATATGCAATTTCCGGTAATCTTAAAAATTACAATTTCATAAATTGAGATTCCATCCCATAATACACATAGCGGCCCTTTATGTATAATTTGGGGTTGAACTTTTTGCATGTGAATTTTAAGTTAATCAAAAATCTTAGCATTTCATGTCATAGAAAGTATGGTACAAAATTAAATTATGCCCCTCCCCTCGACGGTTGCCGGCTTTAGATTTGCTTCTGTGTGCCAACATCATCGTGTGCACGGATTTAGAGAAGGGGTGGGAGTGAGGGGTCTAGACCCTCCTCCCCTCTTGAAAATTCATTTATATTACCGTAATATAGTAAATTTACCAAAAATACACCTCGGACCCCAATCCCCCCAACCCCCTCCCCCTGCAAACACAATTACATGTATTACTCTGAACCCC
>WFKH01007768.1:63669415-63686260 GCA_016163765.1 Magallana hongkongensis
TCTTCTCAAGAACCACTGCACCAGAAATGCCAATATTTAAAAAAAGCTTGTATATATAGTGAAGAATCTAAATTGTAAAAATCACGACCCCCGGACCAAAACTGGGGCCCCAGGCAGGGCTCAAAGTTTAACATATATAGAAAAATGTTTAAAAATCTTCTTCTCAAGAACTACAATGCAACGGTATGGGATATTACTATAGCTATGAATACATCATTGGGTATTGTAGATTCTAAATTGTTAAAATCGTTACCACCGATTTTATACTGGGGCACCAAGAGAGGTTCAAAGTTTAACATAGAATTGTATAGGAAACTTGTTTAAAAATCTTCTTTTCGAGAACTACAATGTTACAGTTTGTGAGATTACTATGCAAGGATCCTCAAATAGTGAAAATTCTAGATTGTAAGGCCGTGACCCCGGACCAACACTGGGGTCCTAGAAGGGGTTCAAAGTTTAACATAGAAGTATATTGGGAAAATGTTTAAAAATCTTCTTCTCAAGAACTACATTGCTACTGTTTGTGAGATTACTACGCAAAAATCCTCAACTAGTGTAGATTCTAAAGAGAGAGATTCAAAGTTTAAAATAGAAATAGCATATGCTATGAGATAGAATTTACAACGAACTGTTGTTCAGGTGAGCGATGTGGCCCATTGGTCTCTTGTTTTATTTTAAGAAAAAAAAGTCATTTTATTTACAGTGTAAGGAGGGATACACGCGCAGATCAGAAGTTTTTTGGGGGAGGGGGGGGGGGGTGACAGTTATTCGAGTTTTCAGGGAGGGTGGTGGTTTAAATTTTAAAGAAATTTGATTTTTGGAGGGGGGATATGGACCCCCTCCCCCCTTTGACCCCATCTCTAGATCCGCACATGGGATAATGTTAATTTTCTGCTACTATTTGACTACCAGGATTAAATTTAATATTTCAAAACTTATTGCACATCTATAGGACAGCCCCTATTATATCCCAAGATGTGACATGTCTATTCATTAAATCAATAGAGGAGTTCTGGGATCTAGGGGGGTTTTTTTGGAGTGATAAACGTCAATTTTCTGCTATTATTTGACTCCCTGGATGAAATTCAAATTGTTAAAACCTTATTGCACATCTAAAGGACAGCCCCTATCATATCACAAGATATGATGTGTCTATTCATTAAATCATAAGAGGAGATCTGGGATGTAGTTTTTTTTCTTTGAGTGATAAACGTCAATTTTTTGCTATTATTTGACTTCCTGGATGAAATTTAAATTTTTAAAACCTTATTGCACATCAAAAGGACAGCCCCTATCATATCACAAGATATGATGTGTCTATTCATCAAATCATAAGAGGAGGTCTGGGATGTAGTTTTTTTTTTTTGAGTGATAAATGTCAATTTTTTGCTATTATTTGACTTCCTGGATGAAATTTAAATTTTTAAAACCTTATTGCACATCTATAGGACAGCTCCAATCATATCCCAAGATATGATATGTCTATTGATTAAATCATAAGAGGAGTTCTGGGATCTAGGTTTTTTTTAGGAGTATTGAACGTCAATTTTCTGCTACTATTTGACTCCCTGGATGAAATTTAAATTTTTAAAACCTTATTGCACATCTATAGGACAGCCCCAATCATATCCCAAGGGATGATGTAGCTACTCCAAAAGTTATAAGAGGAGTTACGGGAACCATACTTTTTTTTGCAAAAAAACATCATTTTTTGTTGCCCACCGATCCCCGTGATGAAAAAAAAAAAATTCTGAAACCTGATCACACTTCAAAATGACACTCCCAATCATATTCTAGAAGATCATTTGGCTACTGCAAAAAAAAAATGACGTTTTTTAAACCAGATTTTTTGTAAAAAAACAAAACAAAAAAACGTCATTTTTCAGCAACCAAATGACCCCCAGGGCAAAATTGAAATTTCCGAAACCTTATTGCGCATCTGTAGGATACCCCAAAACTTATTCCAAAAGATGATTTGTCTATTGTTGAAAATGTAGGAGGAGTTCGAGGAAGAAGGTTTTTTTGTGAAAAAACGTTATTTTTTACCAATTATCTGACCCCCAGGACTACCAGAGAATTTTTGAAACCATTTTACAAAACAACATGACACCCCCAATCAAACTCCAAGAGTTCAGATTGCTAGTTTATACGATGTAAGAGCAGTTTGAGAAAGTAAAACGTGACAGACGGACGGACAGACGGACGGACGGAACAGGACAACAACAATATACCCGAACTTTCTTTAGAAAGTGCGGGTATAAAAATTTTTTCTGAATGCCAATTCTCCATAAAGTAATTTTCCAAAAACAATTTTGACAAATCACGGTAATAAAAGAATGAAACAAATAATTATTAGCTTTAAACATGCATCATTGCGCAGTTCTAGAGATTTATGTTATGTTACGATATTCCTTTTCTTAGAATTTTATTTGATTACCATTACTCCAGCTACTATTTTTAAATCTCCACTTCAACCGGTGACTGAAACAGAGTTAAACACTCATCAGAAGTAGTTTAAATAACACATAAGCATCCGAATGTTCCTATTTAATATTAATTGGTTGAGTTTTGAGTTTTAAACGTCCAGGAACATTCATTGATTAAATTCAGCACTGACAAATTCTCCTCAGATGCAATGAACGAACATTATTAATCTAAAACTTTCAATTTCCCTCTATTTTGCCCTCTTTATCTCTCTCTCTCTGTCTCTCTGTCCCATTCTCACTCTCTTCTTTTATATAATGTTTTCTTCTTAAATAGGTTTGGAGTTATGGATTTAAAAAAAACAGACACACAAAATATACATGTAACTACATATTACAACTAGTACTTGCAAGATATGAAGAAAAAAAATCCCACGAGCATTTCATTTTATTCATTGTTTATTTGTCATACATGTATGCATGAAATTACAAAATTTCAATGATATTTTTTACAGTTTAAAACCTGAAAAAGAGGACCATAGTCCATAAGCAATCTCTCCTGTCTGATTCATTATAATCAATACCACGTCATTTTTCTTCATTTTAAGGATGACAGATGAAGTCCCGGTCTCGTGATTGGCTCCTTGAGATTTCCCGTTAACATGGTTGTAACTGATAGGTTTACCATTAATGACTAACTGTGTGCTGAACCACGCTCCTGATTGGGTAGCAATGGTCCAAGTAAAGGAGTAGTGTCCCCTGAGAGGGGCGATAAATTTTCCAGTGGTGGCGTTGTAAGCATTCCCTGTGTTTAATGTAACGTCAGCAAAAATAACGACTTCTTTATCTTTAAGATTTTTCTGATGTGTTGATAGTCTCGCATGGAATGCGATGATTTCTAAAACAAATGCACCATTTTAAAATAATAAATTTTCAGAATATTTCTTTTTTTAAATACCTTTGGAAATTTAATAAATATAGAACGAAAATTTTTAATTAACTTAAAGAAGGGACATTCCCATTTTTTATTATAAAAAAAAAAGTCACCCCTACATTAAGTCGCTTTTGGTTTGATTTTTTTTTGTATTCGCATTGACAATGATTCTCGCTCTGTTTGAAAAAATGTTGACATTTGCTTTAATAAGTGTAATGGAACCATTATGACATAAATAAAATATAAAAACGAATAATTTCTTTAGTTATTCTCAAGTTAGTTACTAAGTATCTCTAAGAAAAGAGACCAACATTGCTCTGTTTTATGTTCAGTTCTTATTTCTTTACATTTCGATTCTTTGACAAACGGTATTAGAAACTAAATTCATCTAATGATAGCGATGGTTTAAAATTATTTTGCATTAATAAAAAAAATGAAAATGGCCCTGTTTAGATTCAGTATGTATATTGTGCATTAAAAAGATCATACCTCTTTCCTCACAGCGTTTATCCTGATATCCCATTCTTTTACACACACTGTTGTATTTATCATACTTGGTAATGAAGTCATCACTTCCCCGAACTCCCCACAGTACGAGGATAAACAAGATGGCTCTATACCTATGATCGAAAATCGACGAACACAAATTTGTTTATGTGCAGTTCATAAAAAGTGGTTGTTAGAGAAAATGAAAAAAAGCAACGAGAATCGTTAACATAATAATATATAATATAGTTTTTGTAATTTCTTATCTTACTTATTTTTTTTTTTGGCAGATTGCTTCATTAGAAAGCGACCATATATTTCTCTCCCCCTTTTTTACACATTCTTATAGATGCAGTTTTAAAAGAGTAATCTTAAGTTACTTACATTTTGTTGAAACTCGAAGCGTGTGATTTTTTTTAAAAATGTTTTTACAAAAATCAAACGGACAAAGTATAGGGCATAATAATATGTCAGAATACTAGTACGTGAAGATTTTTGTGCATATGTATTCATTAAATTGTAACACAACACATTTTACTGAATATAAAAAACGATAATGTGAAACAGATGTTAGAAATTTGAGTTGCATTTATAACATGTTCTGTTAACAATAGTTTTTTTCCATAAAATATTGACTCAGAGGGAATGATAAAAACTAATCATTTTTTCTATTTATTTATTTGTCCCCATTTTGAATTTTTTTTTACAATTGTTGAAAAATTCAAACTAAAGAATAATCTACAGAAAAAATTCACAAAATGATTGAAGGCCTATTCCATTATCAAAAAAAAATCTTATTGTCCAAAACAAACAGAAAACACGGGTGTTCCGTACTACATTGGTCAGACTCATCGGTTTGATTCAGCCGAAGTAATTTTAAGCTGACTTTGTAGTTCGGTTTGCAAAATGAATATATAGTGCGGAAAAGAGTTTGTCTTTTCCCTCGGTTTTAATATACTAGAGCTTGAAGTAATCAAACAACCAGAGGTTTATCAGAACCCTGCATTTCTACTACACATGTTTACTAATACAGGTGTCAGCAAACAGATGCATATGTGCAAAAAACGACGGCATCCTAACATCCAGACATGTCTTAAACTTATTAGAACCCGACACTCTTAATGAAGCATTTGGTCAATTGCTTATATGTCATAGCTAGTTAAGAGTGTTTCGGCGGTATTAGACTTCATTATAAAAAAAATTTACACTGGCAAACATTAAATTATTATAAACTTTGATATGAACATGAGATGTGGGATTTCTTTCTTGCACTGATATTCTAAAACGCCATATTGTTTTCGATAAACATTACTAACGTATCCTTTTTTCACACCATGTTTGTTTATAAGCACATGCAATTGAAGCCAGTTGAAATATGTTATACGTTGATCTCCATTATCAATATATGTAACTCATTTTTGTTTCTGGCATAGCCCAATATACCAGATAAAAAATAAATTTGCTGCATACATAAAAAGGACAAGGCAATTGTTAAGCGATGCAGTTTATGTCATATTTGGACAATTAAAATCTCCTGAGTTGTTCTTTATGTGTAAATTGTCAAACTACATAAGCTTCTGAGAAAAGAAAAAAATTCTAATCGAGAAACAGTTCATCAAGCTAGCTGAGAATGTATTTTGGTTCTTTTTTAAATATCTCCCATTGAGCTTAACAAGGTTTAAACAATTATTTGTTATATGTAAAAGTATCAAGTATTTCGACCAAACCCTTAACATTTTTTATCGATGATATCAACGCACTTTGAAAAAAAAATTATTTTTTTTTCAAACTACGTTGACTTGGTTCTTAAATTAACGCACTTTGAAAAAAAGCATCAACTAATGCGCTTAGAAATCTTCTGTCATTTTTTTCGCAAAAAGTATCAAAGATAGAACTTTTAAATTTTTAGTGGTGGTAGAAAGTCTTGCTGGAGTGCCCTTTGCATATACAAAACGTCCGCCGCCGTCACTTCTGGTCGTCACTGGAAGGACACAAAAACATAATTTTTTCAACCTATTTTATTTAAATATTTTTTGTCATTTACGATAGAGACGCTCTAATAAATGCTGAATATTAAATTTGTTTTTAAAATCGATTCATGCATTCCCGAGATTTTGGGCTCGTTAGAGTCGTGGACTTGTGCCCCAGCGAGCCTGGTTTAGTCTCCGAGTGCCGATTTTTTTCCTTCCTTAATTGCGTTTCGTTTTATGATTTTATCTTTAAAATGATGAGTTTTACTTATTTCCAATTTAAATTTTATAAAAAAAAAAGAATTAAAAAAAAAAAAAGAAAAAAATACAGTAATAGCGCCCTTTTCAGTATAACTTTATGAAATTAAAATCCTTAGAAAGGGTTAAATGGAATTTGAAGATAGAAAAGAACTAGCACATATCCCGGTAGTCTATAGAAATGCACAACTAAAATAAGTGATCTACTGTATTATAAAGCACCTTTTAGTGACTATTCGATCGCCTAGGAAAAGAACTTCTGTCTCTGGTGACAGTTAATTTACAATATTAATACTGTGCTTATCTACAGTAAATTCTCAATAGTCATTTGCTATCAACCACCTTAAATTACATCAACTTTTTAAAAAGAAAACAAATAATTCCTTCTAAAAAATTTAAAAGCCTCAATACAACGTCAATCTGCATCATTAGATTATCTATTCTTGTAAAAGAAAACAAGCCTAAAATATGTGTTTTCAATCATCTGTGTGTATTAACGAAATCAACACTAAGTAAACAGGTTATGTAATATTTAAATGAGGATAACTAAATTTATAAACATGTATTTATATATTAAATACATATAATCATCAGATACCATACCACACCGCTGAAGACTTTATTCGTCATACGAACACACACATATCTTTGGTTCCTGTACACCTCAATGTTTGCTAAACTGTAAGTAATTTCAATTTTATCAAATGCATCTTTTAGATATTCAGGTTGACAACCAACCGTTAGGAGTATTTAAAGGAAAAATCGCTTTTATCAGAAAAAGTATAAATATTACAAAATCAATTACATTAATATAGTATGTTCTAGCAAATCGACATGATATTCATGTTAATATA
The DNA here is from genome assembly GCA_016163765.1 of Magallana hongkongensis. Taxonomy (NCBI): domain Eukaryota; kingdom Metazoa; phylum Mollusca; class Bivalvia; order Ostreida; family Ostreidae; genus Magallana; species Magallana hongkongensis. The sequence continues at coordinate 63,676,341 of WFKH01007768.1, forward strand.
CTGGTAGCTTTCAATAATGATTAATATGTTCGTTAGATTTTTTTTAATTTGTTGAAAGTTTCATTACTTTAATGGAAAGTCGTATCGTTCGTTTCATCGAACAGGTATGTACCATTTCTGTTTTTTTCTACTGTTGCTGGGAGTGAGCGGAAATGATGACTTCATTACCAAGTATGATAAATATATTATTGTGTGTAAAAGAATGGGATATCAAGATAAACAGTGTGAAGAAAGATGTAGGATCATTTCATAGGTACTTAGAGTTTTATGTAAAAGGAATGAGATAATGTTAACATTTTTTCAAAATGTATAACTTACTCAAAAACAATACAAGCTTGTGTGTCCAGAAAACAGAATAATAACATGAAAACATAATGGTAGTAATAAGTGTACGTCAAAGAACCTTTATAACCAATACGTTGAATTCTGTTATCGATCAACCCAGCTGAAAATAAGTTAATAAAAACAGTGAAATATTAACAGATTTTATTTATTATTATTTTTTTTTTTTTACATTTTATCGTAAAAATAAAATAATAAAAAGGATTAAAACACATTTCTTATGATGACAGACGACGTAGAACCTTTTGTGACCCTATATGTATGCTAATGTTACAATTCAAGCATTTTTGAAATCGGAAAAAAAATTATGCTGGCAAATAAAATTTTACAACAAGTACTTGTTATTTTTCTAATTAATGCTTGATTGTTCCAGAGGTAATTGCATTTCATGCACGGCTGTCGATAGATCAGAAGAATGTAAACGATAAGGACGTCGTAGTTTTCGGTACTGTTACATTAAACACTGATAAAGCTTAAAATCCTACCATGGGCAAATGTACTGCCACGAACAGAGGTCACTATTGTTTAACGTGGACCATTGTATCCAGCCCTGGAGCTAGGTTCAGTACACAGCTCGTCATAAAAAGTAAACCTGTAAATTACAGTCATGTCAGTGGAAAAACAGGGGGAAACAATTACGAGACTGGATCATCCACCGTCATTCTTAAAATGGAGAAAAACAACGTGGTATCAATATTAGTATATGGGGCTGGGGAGCTGGCACTTTGGGATTGGTCTTCTTTCTCGGGTTTTAAATTGTAAAGCAAATTTTTGAATTCTTTGTATACGCATAGCAATAAACGAAAATTTCAACAGACACGTCGTTTTGTGTGTTTTTTTTTCATGTTAAATTTACAGATGCTTGTTAGACTTGTCGCTATGTCGAATGCTGACTGACGTTTTTCATACCCTATTCTTAGGCCATTATTAATCACCGAATTGTCTACGGATTTTTTAGTTTTCTCGATTACGACAAAGAGCACACGGCGGGTGTGACCGGTCAGCAGAGGATGCTCACTCCTCCATGACACCTGATCCTACCTCTATTTTTTGTAGAGGTCTTTGTTTGCTCTGCTCCGTTTTTTTTGTAATTTTCCTTTGGACTTCTGATTTTGGAACACCGATAGTTATCACTACATTTCACTGTTATACAATTGTGATTACAATGTTAACATAAAACAATAATATTCATTATGTAGGCGAGGTAATCTACTAGTAGTCAATTGACTCTTATAAATCAAGAGGTTTATTTTGTCTGTTGTATATATTTTATAACATCCTGGAAAATAAAAACATGGATAGTTGAGAAAGAGCATATATTATAATAATATACACAAATCAGTTTGAAGATTAGAAATAGTGTAGAATGTATATCATTACACAGATATATCAAAAATCTCTACGTAGATTATTGGCAACATTATAAAAAAGTTATAAAATCTGAGAGCATTTCCTTCAAATAAATGGAATTTAGTTGGTGTTAAACAAATATTTTAAATTGTAGTCGTTTGATTGGCATTGATGTTAATTCGAGTTTAGTCTTATCGATATACTTTCTATTGCATCACTTGTGTGCTCTGGTATGTAACCTGAGCGCTGTCTAAAGGGATGCAGTAAATTGTCATCGGAATTGCTGAACATATATTTGCATCTTAATTTTCTTGCAAATTCGCCAAAATCTCTTAGTACAATGTTTTTGGCATTGTACGACTTAGGACTTGGTATAAATTTTAGTCCTTTACTTAGAAGAGATTGTTCAGCACATGTCAAACAATGTTTTGACAAGTTTACAACTTGCATTTCAGTTTTCTTTAAATTCTTTAGCTGCAAGTTACGAGCAGAGATTGATCGTACTCGTAAAAGAGCATTTTTTGGCTGGAATTTACGAGCAGAGATAGATCGTACTCGTAAAAGAGCCTTTTTGGATTTCTGTTCTCTTTTAAAACGTCTACCAATTTTGTCAGTTTTGTTTATAAAACGTAACTGAAAGAAAGAAGTTAACATCAATGCCAATTTGTATGTAGCGCAAGTGCAAGCTATGACACGCCTACAATGGTTTAGAACAAAGATGATTGGTTGAGCAAATACACAGTTTCAATCATGATATTCGGTGTGAAGGAGACATTAAAATTATATGTAAAGTAACTGTTCGTTAAAAAATAATACAAAAAGTTATTTGGCTAGAACAGCAACAAATACATATTGTCATCGTTAGCGTCATAGTAAATTACAAGTACATTTTAAGATACATAAGTTTTGCACGTTAATAAAAGAAGTAACAGTTTAACTCTGCAAGCATGCTCAATCAACGTGGTGTAGATTGTGGAGGAAAAATAACTTGCATCATGTTCGTTGACGAAATTTTAATTAATTATTTCTTCCACATTCTTAATTAAGCGTCAGATTAAAAGCGTTTTCATGACTCAGTGGAGACAAATCCTTTACACATGTTCAATCAATCTGTTTAAAATATGTTAAAAACTTTCATTTTGAGATCTTTGTCAATAATGTTGCTTGTTTGAAAGATATATCCGTACGTGCATGACATGTAGTGATAACGAACAATGTTCATATTCAATTCCTTTTTTACTGTTTGATGTGAAATATAGGTAACGTCGTATTATACATTTCTAGAGAGTTCTATTTAAATTCCAGGCTACTTTGGTGGATTTAGCAGATCAAATCATTTCCGACCTGAGAGGAATTAAATTTGAACATTGTTCAATTGTTCGATACCCGCTGTCAACATCTTAGGTTTTCCCTAGGAACTCTGACCGTGCACATGTTTCGTATCTTTATTATTATGAGAAAATTATGAACTCGATATTTTGTCCTTTAATACCGTTCAAATGCTGGAGAACTCTGTTTTGTTTTTGTTATTTTAAATATTTTACTCAACTTAATTTCCTCAATCGATTTTTTAAAATTAGAATTAATTAGTCAATTATCGGCAAAAAAAAAAAAGTTCTTAAACTCTGGAATTTGAGCCAGAATTAAATTAGAACTATTATTATAGAACAAATGAAGACTAGGAATATAGCGAGGACAGTGCATCTAAGCAGGATGGGTGGGATTTGTTTAAAGGATCACTTGTATGTTACAAAAGAATTGACCGATACGGACGGTATTGGTTTCCGTCTTTACAAAAAGCATATCAATTTTCGTTCCAACTTTTGGTTTTAGGCCATACACAGTAAACTTTTAGGTTCTTGTTCTCATAATTTAAAGTGATTAAAAAAAAGTTGTCCGAGTAGAATGAGTTATGGACGCTTTTTTTTACTTAATCATCTTTAGATTTTATTTTCAGTTTACTTTCTATCATACGATAAATGTACTTTATATGCGTTCATTTACAACCATGGACACATTAGCAACTATCGAAAGTCTAGCGTGACGCATTTTTAAGAGTTAGTTTATGCATCAATTTTCTTTTATTCTATTGAAAACATAACACAATATCCTTAAAAAGATAAGGAATGTGTTACTTAACATCATTCTCTATAGGATCATAATTTAATAATTAAATTCTCACACATGCCCTGTCCAGAATGACGTTAAAATCGGGTATTTGTTTTCCTTTTATCTCATTCAGTTTTGAACATGATGATTCAAAACTTATAAAACAGATACGTATGAACAAGAAACCACATTCATTTGCTTTAATTAGAAGCAATCTGTTTACAAGATTTTTTTATTTGAACTTGTTTATTTCACTGTACATTCAACTGAACTCTTTTCCGTATTAACAGCTTCATCTTCATCGACAGTTGTTTCTTCAATAAAAATGGAAGTCGTTAAAATGCTTACCTTGTCACTGGAAATCTAAAAAATTATTTTGTTAAAAACCATTCTGATTGCACACACAAGTACTCTGAAGTTGACATTAAAAAGATGCTTGAGTTTCTGATAGACAGCATCTATGTAGTTTTTGATAATCAAGTCTTCCAACAATCTGTTGGAATTCCCATGGGTACCAATAGTGCCCCATTGTTAGCAGACCTATTTTTGTATTCTTATGAAGCAGAATTTATTCAAAAACGTATACGTGAAAAAAATAAATCACTCGTTGTGGCCTTCAACTCAACATTCAGGAATATCGACGACGTATTATCAATTAACACTTGTTATTTCCATTCTTACGTCGACTCGATATATCCCAGTGAACCTAAAATAAAAGATACCACAGAGTCTGCGTCATCTGTTTCATATTTGGATATTTTACTGGAAATGGACATTGATGGTAACCTAACAACAAAACTTTATGATAAACGCGATGACTTCATTTTTTCTATCGTCAACTTTCCTTACTTATGTAGCAATATACCTTCATCACCTGCATATGGTGTTTTTGTCTCTCAATTAATTCGATACGCAAGGGCATGCTCTTCGTATGAACAGTTTCTAAGGCGAGACAAGCTACTGACAAACAAGATGATAAAACAGGACTATCAACCGTCTCGTTTGAAGTCATCTTTTTGTAAGTTCTTGGTCGATAAAACGACCTTCTCGGCAAATACAATCTTCCACTGGGTCGCATGCTGACTGACGTTTTTCATACTAATTGTTAGACCATAGTTAATCACCTTATTGTCTACGGACTTTTCCGGGGTTTTTTCCCGATTACGACACAGAGCACACGGCGGGTGTGACCGATCAGCAGAGGATGCTCACTCCTCCTAGGCACTTGATCCTACCTCTATCTTTTTGGAGGTCCGTGTTGCTCTGCTTTGAATTTGTATTTCGTTTTATGGATTTTTGAGATGGTTGACGGTTTGTTATTGTCATTTTTTCATTCATTCTTTGTATAATGGGACGTACCTGATGCTGTGATGGCAAGACGTCGGAAAACTCTGACACACACCATTTTTTTCTAACCCATCCTCCAGCATTTTTGGCATAAAATGTTACAAATTCACACGTTCTTTGCAAAGAACGAACTGCATTTACTCTGCAGTACTTCTCCCACAATTGTACTATTTCCTATAGATCTTCACAAAAGGCAAACGCAACCGTTTTTGCTCGGCATGATTTTTTCACTTGGCACCTGTATCGAGTAACACAGAGAGAATGATTCTTGTCTTCAAAGAAAGCGTGCTTACACTAAGATATAGTTACGGTTGATTGCTTTCAGTTCAGTACATACTTTTTCATAAATGTCTTCAAGCTAAAGAACAAACGTGCATTAAAGGAAGAAAATCGGAGTAAAATACAAAATGCACAATCCTATATAAAAAAAAAATTAAAAGTTGTTTATACAAACCGATGATTTTAAACAAAGAAAAATCATGCCAACGGGTTGAAACGAACTAGGATACTTCAGTTACTTATATCACCAAGATGCAAATGCATTCTAGATCTATTCGTTTGTTTTAAGATGAATAACAATGCCTAGTATACAGTCTCTGTTTAGGAATATTTTTGACACGTTTGTTCAACGTTGATCTAGTTATTGGTCTGAGACACACGTGGATCAAAATTGTACATGTACGTTCAAACACCAACCAAAATCATTTATTTGGAGTGATTGCTCTCACATGGTATCACTTTTTATAATGTCTCAACTGATCTACGTAAAAAATAAATAAATATATGTGTGTTATGCTAAAAATATATTCCATGGTATCTCTAATCTTCAAAAGCAAATAGTGAAGATACTATTATCTATGCTCTTTCTTAACTAGTCATGCTTAATTTTCCAGAGCGTATTAAACAATATTCAACAAACAAAATAAACTTGTTACCTTACAAGAGTTAATTGACTGTGTCGCCTACATAATACATGTAAATGTTAATGTTTTATGTTAACATCGTAGACGCATAGTATATAACAGTCAACAAGCACCTGCAACTATAAAATTAACAAACAGATGAAACTTTGAATAAATCGTTTATTTGCCATGCACATACGATTTGTTTATAATTTAAAACCAGAGAAAGAGGACCAAGCTCCACGAGCCAATTCCCCGGCATCGTATAATAATATTGATACCACGTCGTTTTTCTCCAGTTTAAGGATGACGGTGGATGATCCAGTCTCGTAGTTGTTTCCCCCTGTTTTTCCATTGACATGACAATAACTTACATGATTACCATTGATAACCAGCTGTGTAGAAAACATATATCCAGCATTAGTTGCAATAGTCAACGTAAAGGAATAGTGCCCTCTGCTCGGTGCAGTAAATTTGCCCGTGGTAGGGCTATAAGCTCTCCCAGTGTTTAGTGTAACAGTACCGAAAACAACGACGTCCTTATCTTTTAGGTTCCTCAGATCTGTGGACAGCCGTGCATGAAATGCAATAACCTCTGCAAAAATCGAAACTTGATTTGAATTAACTTCACTTATGGAAACGTATAATTTTTCTCCCGTTCTAAACATGCTGGGAATTAATTATGTAAATAATGCTATACAACTCTCTTCTAAGTCAACTTTCCCCAAAGACAACTCGAACTTAGTCTGCGACAGCTTGCCCTTGAATAAGGACAAGTCGCCATTCATTATATTTGAGTCTATCTTTTTATACTTCACTTGCTTTTATTTCCCCCATTTTCAGCTGGATTAATTGATTACTGCATGCACTGTATTGATTAGAAAGGAGCTTGTTACACAGAGTTAACATGCACCTATTACTACCATTGGATTTTCGTGTAATTATTCTGTTATCTTAACACACAAGCTTATATTTTTAGTAGATTATGCATTTTGAAAAAAGAGTAAATATGATCTTTCTTTCATTTACATATAACCCTATGCATTTCTTTAAAAAATGATCATACCTCTTTCTTCACACTGTTTATCTAGATATCCCATTTTTTTACACAAACTATGGTATTTGTCATACTTGGCAATAAAGTCGTCGTTTCCGCTCACCCCCAACAATAGAAGAAAAAACAAACCTGCTCCATACCTATAGAAAATTATTGATATATATTACATTAGGAAACAGTTACATAAAAGCTTCAACAAATAAACATTATCGAACATAAATAATGCTCCGAAGCCTTCGATATCTTAACATAAATATTATGTCAGTGTGACAATATTTTAGTGTAGCTGATTTAATACGTTTAATACGTTTTAAGGTAAAAACGATTTTACTTTTTATATCCCTAACATCCCTCTTAACTACATTCACCCTAAATTACCAAACGATACATTCGATAAAATTAATGTTACTTACACAATTCGAGACCACTAGATTTTGGGACGTAGGCATAGATTTGCACACTAAGTTAGCTATCTTTCTACTTTTATCGACAGACAAATCAGGTGAATAAGTTGCAAGGCATTTTGGGCTGCTTTAACTTTCAGTGTGTACAAAGCGTATTGAAAATATATACCTTTTTGAATTGTCCTTTGGAAACGCATTTTCTTTTTTTTCAGAATTCATGAAATATTAATAGAAAATTATGTCTGATCTTTCATTTCTATGTTCACATTTAAAAAACCGCTTATGAGGCCTTATATTGACCTATTTAAATACTCCTTTGTCAAAGTTCAAAAGTTCATAGAGGTATGTCCTATTGAATTAGAAGCAGATGGTACGTTTTTCACGTGACACCCCTCGTTTTGGACAACATTAGTAGAATGCGCTTTGAAATTTTCTTCAGGGAAACTCATTAGAATGCCTAACGTACAATTTGTTTTTCTGGTGCTAGTTTTCGTTATATTTCCAATGTCATTTCTAACCCAATGTTTATTTCCCGTTTAAAATTATGCGGACACTTTTTGATGGTTTTATAAAGAATATTTAATACCCTAGTCCTATGAAGTTGAAATAAAGTACAAGTTTTGAAAGATAAAGAAATTGAGCTAAATAAAGACGAAAAAAGCTCATCTTTTGGCTCTAATAGATCAAAATATTACTTCCCCGAGGATATAATTCATCATTTAGAAGACGATAAAAAGAAATTGAAAATTAAAAGTGTTGATAAAATGTTACTTCAGATTTTCTTGACAATGTAAGACGGGAAGCAAATGAAAACTTTTGTTGACATTCAACATACTACATGCTACGTAACTTGTACTTCTGTATTTGTATATTTGTGCATTTCTAAACAATGGCCTTTTACATGTGTTAAAAATGTACTATTACCTGTATTTATTTCTGGTGTACAATGATTTAGTAACTAATAAACATTTATGCAGTTGTTTCTAATCAAAATATGTTTCTACTTGTATGTGTATGTTTACCAAACTTTTAATACTGATCGATTTTTGAAGCAAGAATGGAAAAATTAAAACAACATATGTTTCAATGTGAGCATGGAACGAAGTCTATGAAGTATATGGTACGCAGTCTTTCCCTTTTTACCTTTTAAAGTAAAAAAAACTCGTTGTGAAAATTTCCCGGAAAACGATTAAATATTGTGTATAAAACAGACAAAAACCACTTGTGTCTGTTAAATCGTAAACACGCAGTAGACCGTCATGCTTTGCGGCTCATTCATTGGATTGGAGAATCTGTTTGACGTTATTTTTGTTACATTGTAAATAATGCTATCCATATAAGGTAGTGTACCCGACCTGTTACATTGTATACGTGAAAACAATTTTATCAGTAAAGACCTTTCACCTTTTCAATAAAATAAATCATTCACGCCTGCAATTGGATAAAAAAGTTACTTACAGTTTATCGACCTTTGAGACATACAGGAAGCTCATTTCATATGTTTATGTTGGTCTGACGAAGATTGTCTTCAACGGTGTGGTATAGCATATGATGGTTGTATGTATCTATATAAATACATGTATATAATGTTGCTATCCTCATTAAAATGTAACATTACTTGTTCACTTGGTGTTGATTTCGTTAATATACACGGAGGATTGAAAACTCATATTTTAGGCTTGTTTTCTTTTACAAAGTCGTTTAATTTTTAATGAAGATTGACGTTGATATTGACGCCTTTGATAAATTGTAAACTAATTATTTATTTTCATTCCAAAACGTTAATGTTGTTTGGGGGTTTATAATAATAGGGGTCCATTGAGAATTTACTGGCGATAAGGACATTAGCAAGTGAACCGTTTCCCGAGGCAGTAAATATTTTCCAAGACGCTCTAATAGTAATAGAGCTTGTTTAAATATAGCACTGATGAATACGTTATTTGTCGGCGATCAAGAGTTTGTTTTTTATATACAATCTCGAGTAATAGGACATTTATCTGGTACCAGAGGTTTAAAAGACTGCCCATATGTCTCAATAAAGAAGGGTCGATACTGAAGAAATGAAGACTTTAGAGGGGATCATTGGCGAAAAGAAATTAACTAATCGCAGAGCTCACAAACACTTGGTCTAAAAATGAAGTGAAAATGAAAGTTTTCAACCAGACCATGCAGATTACCAGTCATACAAAATATCCAACTAATTAAAAACTACAGCAATTTAAATGAACCTCGATATAGACTTTTGTCAACAATTCTTTTCAATTCAACAGCGTTCACAACGTTCTATAGATACGCCATTTTTAAGTTTACTCAAAACTACGGTACCTTTCAACACACTTTAAATACAGTGGATCCACATGAAAACACTTACTGTGACAAGGATGATACAATACCTTGTAAACTGAACAC
>WFKH01007768.1:63686270-63748707 GCA_016163765.1 Magallana hongkongensis
CTTGTAAACTGAACACTTTAAACACAGTGGGTCCACAAGCACAACACCTACTGTGACAAGGATAATACAATACCTTGTAAACTGAACACTTTAAACACAGTGGGTCCACAAGCACAACACTTACTGTGACAAGGATGATACAATACCTAGTAAACTGAACACTTTAAATACAGTGGGTCAACACGCACAACACTTACTGTGACAAGAATGATACAATACCTTGTAAACTGAACACTTTAAACACAGTGGGTCCACAAGCACAACACTTACTGTGACAAGAATGATACAATACCTTGTAAACTGAACACTTTAAACACAGTGGGTCCACAAGCACAACACCTGCTGTGACATGGATGATACAATACCTTGTAAACTGAACACTTTAAACACAGTGGGTCCACAAGCACAACTCTTACTGTGACAAGGATGATACAATACTTTGTAAACTGAACACTTTAAACACAGTGGGTCCACAAGCGCAACACTTACTGTGACAATGATGATACAATACCTTGTAAACTGGAACATTTGATATGGGAAAATATAATAAATATCTGAAACTATTCAAATTTAGCCCCCCCCCCAAAAAAAAAAAATGTTATCTTGACTGGGATGCCTAACTTTAAAACCATACATTAAAACGAAAAAGGAATAATTTATTTTCAAAAATCTAAAGTTATAATTGTGAGTATTATCAGCTTGTATGTACAATTTGTTTCATAAAAAAATAAAAATATGCTAAAATGATTTGTTTGTTTGTTTGTTTGATTCTGAACTTTTTCTTCGTAATACTGTTGACATCACGTGAAACATTAAGAATATCTAGAGGTTTGCGATGGCATATGGCTTTTATCCAATGCCGCGGTATAGAAATTTACAACACACAACGAGTTGGATAAAAACCATGTTCCATTATAACCTACGAGAGATCCTATGTATAATATTTAATGCTATTGAATTCAATCTTGAATGAAATTCCGTATATAACCATTTAGAGTGGAAAACAAACCAATATGACCACATAAGTTACAATATATTTTACAAGATTTTAAATAAAATGTCTTGCTGATTTAATCTCAATGCAAATAAAAAGGTGATGTAAGCAAAATATTTCACAAGTTTAAACTAATTGTTGATAAGTCAATCAAAAGGTGCCTTTGATTGAACTATTTCAGTATAAGATAAGCTTTTTGACGGGATAATATATTTTTCCGCCTGTCGTGTTCTTTTGTCTCTGTGATAATCTGTTAATTAAACAATAACATTGATAAAACTAATGCGTTTTAAATAAATAAATTGTGTATAGTATTGATTATTTTCGTTTTAAATCCCTCCTAGGACTCCTTTGGTCTATGAAATTGTTGGGTACTTAAAAATAAAAGGCTCGTCATGGGGACACATACCTCAGAGAGAGAGAGAGATAGAGAGAGAGAAAGAGTTCCATTGCAAATATTTCGTACATTTAAACTATGTATGTGTTTACCTTAATAAGTTAACCATAAACATAATTCAGAAGCATTCGAATTTTTTTGATATATTACATTTTTTCTCTATCTCTATCACTCTAAAATCACTAAGAAACTCTTACTAATATACCAAACACCATTTTCATTTTGAAAACAACAGTTAATATTTCTGATTCATTAGACTTGTTAAATTAAAACAGAAAATACAAAATTAACAAAGTAAGAAATTTCGTACCTAAAAATAGAATATACATGATATAACATTAAAATACCACATTTAAAACGGAGTCTTTTCCCCAAGAAATGTAAGTAAAACTTTATTTAGAATTTAAAGTTTTTATCTAATGCTAACACTTTGTGGTATTTTAGCTTAATAATACTAATTTCATTTTAATACATAAAATCTTAATTAAGAACATAATTTTATTTTGATTTTTAAGGTTTTCATTGTTTTATACAAAAATAAATCAAATCTAAAATGTAAACACAGGCAATATACAAAAAATAGATTTCGAAAAGTCTCAGAATCGGCTCAGGTATAAACCTGTCGTTAAGATTTCAGACCGTTAATGGAAGGCATTTACTAAACAAATCTTTACTAAAAATGTGTACATATAAATGATAACAATTAGAATAGCATACTATAATTTCTGTATCAGAAATTATTTATATATCTTACTGCCTGCATGCAGAGACCTGTATAACAGCGATTGGCAAATCTTTAAAATATCGCAAGATATCGCAGGACCTATATTGTTAAGTTGTTCTCTGTTCTCATCATTAAATCCTGAAAATTACCAAATATAACAAAACATAACCTTTTAAATCCTATTACTGAATTGTTCAGAATGTTATATTTCTTTTAATTTTATACAATAACAGATAAGGCCATTCAAGAGGTAACAAATGATAAATAATCTGTATTTCCGACATTTCCCAAGCTTTAGATTATTGACCTCTATTTAACTATTTCTCTTTTTTCAATCAATGTATGTACTAAGTACTTAAAACAAATTTACAAATCCTACTACTATGTATTATAGAATAGTTATATTAATTTAAACGAAACAGAAAACCACTAGATAGCACTTTACCTTGTCCGGAATATGTTTCAGCTACAAATGCATTAATTGTGGAGTTTCTAAACTCTGTTATTTGTCTCTTTGGTGTATGTAAAAGTGGTTTTCATCCGTTATGTAGTAAATAAATATTGACTCGGGTAAATAAGAAACAGAAATTTATTTTATCTTCTAACATTTTGGGATTATATATTCTCTTATAAATAGATATGAGGAAAATCAGCAGATGTCCGAGTCAGTGTTTGTTGGACTCTGTCGGATAGTGGGAACCACAGAGCAGGTGGCCTTTAGGAGGGAGATGGTGAACATCATGGAGATGATGCTCAGACAAACAACTAACTATGAGTACCATATGACGACGATTGGAAGTTGGATAGAAGGAATCAGACTGAAGGGGTTACATGTGGATGTAATGAACTGGCCATAAAACCACAAAGTGGTCATGGAAATGTCTCAGTCTGAGTATTACAACACAGCCAATACAACCATAACCCAGTGGGCACGCAACGTTGTTTCCACGTTGGGGAATGGTTGAAATCAGGTTGCAACATTGATCAACCATTATTCAACGTTAAATCAACGTTGAGGTTTCAACGTTGAAACAAAAACATATCTCAACGTTGATTCCACGTTAAAGACCCAACATATTTTCAACGTTGAAGACACCTATAACTTTTTCACGTGGAAACAACGTCTTAAAAAATAAGACTGTACAAACATTTTCAAATTTGAAACCAACTTCTTTTTATAAGAATTTTATTATATTTTGTCAAATACTGATCGAAGCGTTAAAATAGATGTTTTCAAACTTTTGGATATTATTTCAAATATAGTTTTTTATTATTTGAATCCGAATAAACTTATAATTTTTTATATTCTTTAATTTCATTGATTTTCTGAAATAACATTTTAAATAAACATTTCACATTACAATTCAATAAAATAATTCTTGTTTGGAAATTTCAATTCCCGTATAGCAAGTGGCTAATTGCATGAACTAGGTCAGTAATATTGATGCAGATAACACGTTACTGAGGTAAACTCGACAGAATGCTATTGGGGTAATTTTTATATGAGCCAATCATCTCAATAACTAATTCATCTTCACAATCAATTTACCCATGCTAGTCATACAAAGACCCAACAGAGCCAATTTCTCAGGCTGTCATTTGTTTCTAGCATACCATATCTTATACCAATCCCCCTTCCCTTGATGTCAGCAGGATTTGGAATTCACAATTTCACACTGATGGTGGCATCATCGCAGTCATAAATTAAACTCAACACCAAAGAAACTCATTCACACCCTATAAGAGGGGAAATACGCCTAATTAACATTTAACCCCAACAAATTTACTAACACACCGACAAACAAAAAAATCCGAGAATCATTTAGACTTCTGACTTAACAACAAATGTCCTCGGGTCTCCGTAAATCCACAAAAAGTAACCTCATTCCTCCATTATTACCATCCAACATGGATAACACTAATAACTACATGGAAACCGACAATTTTGATATAACAGAAAGTTATCCAACTCCGGGCCAGAAAGTTCAACAGAGTTCGCCAGGATACGACAGCGATGTCGACTTGGACTTAAATGAGACTACGCTTGTCTCTTCAGCAAGCAAAGTTATAGAGTACCAAAAGACAGTAGAGGAATCGATCAAGGCCGTTGACAATCTCATGTTTCAACGACATAGAATCGCTACAATTAAACACTCTATCGATCAGGTAGACGTCAGCACAGAAAATCCAACCCTACCCAACTTCCTGAAGTTTGAACTGAACTTTACGGCTAGTTGCGATGAAGTCAGCCAAAATGCTTTCAGGGGCATCACCAAAAGGGGCTACAAAAACTCACCACCACCCTACAAGAGACCTGCGCCCAAATCATTCGTGAAAAAAACGAGGAACTGAAAAAGCACGTAGCTGAGACAAAAATCCAGCTACCCGTTAAGAATAAAGAGGCCGGAACCCACCGGGCCAAATACTTCAGCGAACTTGATGCCCTAAAACAAAAATGGACCGAGAAACTCAACTTGTACAAGACAAGAGCGCCTAAAACAACTAGCGACCAGAAACGCCCGTGGTCCAACCAACCCAGATCCTGGTCCAGGGGACGAAGCAACGGCCCACGTAACCAAAGGACCAGCCAACCCTCTATCTTACATGAACTTCAAAAGTTGACAAAAATGTTTGGTGATCCAAGAAACAAGTGACTGTGTGTTATATACAGACGCCTCACTTACACACTTCGTGTTGATATTTCAAAAACATTATAATATATTGGATAAGTTAACAAAAGTGTATGACTATCCACATGTGGGGTAAGATTTTTTGTCCAGTTAAGTCTCACACTGTACATTTATTATAGTTTGAATTGTCCATCCTTACCGATTATGGTGGAGGAAAAATATGCATTATATATCACTCTTGCATACGTACAATTATACATCTCAAAGCAATAAAAGATGTTTACAGAGTCATTATATTCTTGGTGTTTGATTTAATTTAATTCAACAATTCCTGACTATACAGCAAACTGTATAGTCTAATTCATTTCGTATAGAAAAACAAACAATTTAATTCATACCGCATAAAGTAAATATCCATTTCATTAAGCAAGCAGGTGCCCCCAAATAACCCTGTACGACGCGCCTCAATTACGCCCCCAGGAGCCCCAAAATATCACACCCCGCTTAATGCACGGCCACTAAACAATCAAAGTAGTTCTGTTATCCACATCGGCTGCACGCTAAAAGCCAAAAATATGGCTAACAGGAGGTTCTCTAAAACACAAAAAGAGAAAAAACATAAAATAAGACGAGCAAATAACAGAAAAACTCGCACTATCAGACGAACAAAACGTCTGTCAGAGAACGCTAAAAGCAATGTTCTTAACCTTTCAGACTATAAACTGTCTGCAGCTGAAATATCCTTACTCAGCAAAGGTCTGAAATTCATACCCACACCGGGGACGCATAACATAAGACGAAACTTGCTTCAAAGTTTTAATGAACTAGCAAGGAAAATGAGATGCAGGGTACTCTTTCATTCAAACGAAAATGAGATTAATCTTCATCCCCTATACATCAATACCAATTTCAACCCTGGCCACACAACATGCACGGCCTTAGAAAATTATATTTTCGCGACCAAAATGGAGCTTTGTAAAATTCATTTTCACAAATTTAGAGACAATCTAAACAAAGCAGAACGAGCTGCTCTGATCAGTCTCCGCAACGAGCCCAGTATTATTATTAAAAAGGCGGACAAATCTACCACCGTTGTAGTCCAGAACCGCACTAATTATGTAGCAGAAGGGCTTAGGCAACTAAATGACGGAATTCATTATGCCGCAGTCCAAGAGGACAGAACTCAAGAAATACGCAATCAGATCAACAAGGTTGTATGCGAAATGCACATCAATTCTAATATTGACAGCACTACTCAAAGATTTCTGTCACAGCCCCTCACATTCCGCCCAGGCAGATTATACCTTCTACCAAAAACACACAAAATCTGCAGTTCTGACATTAAAAACTTAAAAGGGTCAGAGGCCTTACAGCGCGGAATGCTAATACCAGGGAGACCAATTATCTCTCAATGCTCCTCACCTACAATGCCTATCGGCCACTTTATAGATCACTTCCTAGTACCAATAGTACAAAAACAACACACATATGTCAGAGATACCAAAGACTTTATTAATAAAGTGGAATCTCTGCACCTGAAACCTGATATCTTGCTCGTTACATATGATGTAACCTCCATGTACACTAACATGACAGCCACGGAACTCATCCAATCTGCAGCTAAAGCACTCACAAAATTGAAACAAAATGATGTTACATTGCCAATTCCAGATATTGGTTATGTAACTAAATTACTCAAAATCCTACTTGAGAACAATGAATTTGAATTTAATGGCAACATGTACAAACAAATATTAGGGGCCAGCATGGGAGCGGTTCCCTCCCCCGAGATATGTGATCTCCGCCTTTTTGATATTCTTGAAAATATTATCAAAAAATATAACCACAGAAACAAAATTGTGGCACACTACAGATATAGGGATGACGGTTTCATGGTCATAGATGCAACAGAGAATGAAATAAGGCAGTTCTTTGAACTTGCAAATTCAGAACACAAATACCTCAAATTTACGTTCAAAATTCACATGAATGAAAGTGTGTTCTTGAACACAAAAGTACTCAAAGGGCAAAGATTTAGAAAGAACGGTATTTTAGATATTGAAATGTTTATCAAACCCACCGAAACATTTATGTACCTGCATCGCAGTAGTGCACACCCCAATGCTACATTTAAAGGGTTTATCAAGGGTGAAATCATTCGGCACAAGAGAAACACCTCTGATCCGCACAAAACAGAGCATTTAATTTCTCAGTTCAAAAAACGACTAATATTAAGAGGTTACTCAGAGTCTGAAATTGACAGCGTTATCTCACAGACCGAAACAGTGAACAGACAAGATTTGCTAAAGAACAACAAAACTAAATCTAATAGACCGCCCTCCGTGCTCGTTACTAATTACAACCCCGCAGTTCAAAAACTCGGGAAAATATTACGCAAACACTGGAAAGTTATCCTCAAAGACAAAGAGTGTAAAGAAATATTCCCGGTACCTCCTATCATTGGATATAAGCGACACAGAAACCTAAACGAGTTATTAAACTCAAATAGACGGCATACTTATTAACACTTCAAGGAACATGAAGAGCAAATATAAACATAAACACGTGGTTGCCAATAACCCAACACGCGGTCTAACGGGGCAGCCAATGCGACTTCACTCACACTACGCGCTGTAACTCCCCCTGCACAATGACGTGATAGATTGCCCCGCCCGATGCCAACGAGCATCGACTGCAGTTCTATCTGCAAACTCCACAGAACCACCTTTGCAAAAATGTAAGACGAGCTAATCTCCAAGAGCTCGCAATATAGAGAATAATAATTCTCTCTGACAACAAAAAGAGTGTCTTCATCATTAATATCAAATTAAAAAACGCAGGCTGCATAATTAATATGCAGATAGAAAGCATGAAACAACATATTTAGATATTTGTATAATTACATTTAAACTTCATTAGGGTTGGACCTCTGACGAGCGGCAGACCCTGGAACATTCCCAAAATGTGCCCGAAGCACCGATTCAGGTGTCAGGTCCTCTTCCGTCGGCACACGTGGTGCCGGGTGGCAATTATATTTTACGTGGAAATCAGCCAGCGGAATTTTAATTTTAGGTCAAAAGTGAATACACAATCTATTAAAATACAAGATAAATAGTTTCCAGAACAATAATAATATGCGGGTGCACATTTACTTTGCACCCTTATTTTTATGGCTGTCCATGCAGGTGAGGAGACAAGCGTGTAGCGGTGTACATGCAATGTATGACTGCACACCTACTTAATACTTTACTAAAAGTTGTAACTTTGCAGACATAGCTCTCTGATTTTCATGGTCTCGTGGCAAACTACTTCCAATATATTTACTTTCCAATGTCACTAAGAGAGTTGGGAAGATATACGCGGAATCTGGATTGTGGCTGCAGACGATTCTCATTGACAGTCTTCCAATACATCGATGCGCACTTTGACCTAGAAATTGACAAGTTTTATAACTTCTTCGAATTTTTCTAACCCGAACTGCCTAATTCCTTCCCAGAATTCCAATTTACGCAAGCGCAATTGAAGTTTCATCCTAACTTAATTAGTCAGCCCGCGGGCTGACTAATAATGGAATGCGGACCCATCACTACTGCAAGCACTGCTGATCTTGGGAGTTATGCAATTTACCAGGCTGATCTATGTCAGCTTGACCGCTAAAGACGCTGGTGGTGAACAAAGAAAGTCAGCTCTTAGATACACCTCGTGCAGTCACTACACGGGTGTCATGTTCTGTAAAATGCCGGGTTTTTTGCTTTTGGATTATTGTGACTATGTTACATTTACTTTGGAATATCTTGACAGCAATATTTTAGGAACAGTCTGTGGAATGCAAATAATGAAATGACTGTTCATATGGATTCTACATTTGTGTTAACACTCTTTGTTCTATATCATGGAAAACAAACATGGCTACCATTTGGCGGATTGCACATGCTTTTCTTTGTGTTCATTTTCCTTCGCTGTATTAACTTTTAAAAAAGCCAGGTTCAATATTTCAACAAGGAAATTAATAAACAAGTTGTTTAGCAAAGGATGTATGCTACAATGATTTAAATGAATGGCGACTTTAATTCTTTTTCAATATAGTGTCAAAACACTTAAACCAGCACAAACTAATACAAAAAGAAGATTCAGGCCATCCTTTAAGAATTGTTTATTTGAAATTGTCGTCTGAAGGTTCCTAGATCCAGGAGGGAGGGGTGAATTTTTTTTATTTTTCAAACTAGAAGATTAATCAATCAAAATTTGGAAAAAATAAAAATTACATTAAACAGCGGAAATCTAAAGCTCATTTTATTTGTCATTTTTTTCTTTAATAAAAAAGGTTTTTTATTTTTGCTAATAAAATTTTATCAGCGGGGTATTTCAATGAGGTGCCAGCAAGGCAATTCCAAGCAAAACATGATTTTATTTTGGCCTTATGTGCAACATTTTACAAAACAATCACTAAATTTTGACATATTTTGAAAGTCACATCAAAATATTTTCAATTAGATTTCAGCACCATTGAATCAGCGTTGAAATCTTGACGTTGAAACAACGTTACATTTTCATTGTGTTGCTTCAACTTTCATAAGCAACCATATTTCAACGTTGATTCAACGTTGATTCGACGTTGCTGCCTGACGTTGAAACAACGTTGTTTCAAAGTTGAAATGCCCGCTGGGTTGATTCTCTCAGACAGTTCTGAGAATCCACCAGGATTCACTTTACTTTAGTTACTTTCACAATCACAATACAAATATGTCCAGTTAGCATTGATCGAAAAAAATGACACTTTCTATATGGCAGGTTCTCTTTTCGAAAAGTATACTTGTTCTGCAACATTTCCTAATTCTACTCTCCATGGACCATGTGGTCCAGTGGTAATATGGCAGGTGAATAATATGGCACTGCCTACTGTAAGTGTTTGGTTTGTGACTTTTGGCCTCCGTCTGCCTCCTCATGGATAGACAGATGTTGCTCATGGCCTGATTCTGAAGTTGTCGAGGAAATCATCAGCAACGGATGACATTTTGTAGCGATATGTTAACAACCGTTAATGGTACAACGCCGCTTAATGATATAAATGACATTTAGCGTTGCAGTTGCAACGCCTAATGCTATAAATTATTGCATTAATAGTTGACATCGCCAACGCCTAATGATATATCGCCGCTTAATGATAGAATTGTATCATTAAGCGTCACAAATGCACAGCAGCTCTAACGCTTAATGAAAGAAGCAAATATCTACACCCTCAACCGCTAATGATACAAACGCTTTATTATTAAGCGTTACAGTCGTACCCTTTAATGACGTTAAATTGTAAAATTGAAAGCATTCTTTTCTGAAATAATACATTTTCATTTCCCTATTCTAGTATTTGCTCAGCATTGTTATATTAATGATGAAACTTAAAGACAGACAAAAAGGCTGAAGCTAGCAATCGCTAACAGCAGCCACTAAGCCCGTAGATGCTAGCTGCAAAAAAGAAAATTCATTAAAGTACTGCGAGTACTCGAACAGAAATTACGTTTTGCTTGTCTTTGGCATATTATAATTGATATCAAGATGATTAATGCATGAATAAATTGTATATGTTTGATGTTTGTAAACTTCGAAGGCAAATAGCCAGCCTGGATAAGGATTATTAAGTATATATTATAGAAAGTCAACTAACGACTGATATTTGTCTACGGACATAAGTTATGGTACTGATAATTCCATAGACGCTTTTTAAAAAAATGTAGTGTACAAAATGGAAAGGTACAATTTATAGTAATAAAACTGCGCCTTTACCGTTACACACACACACACACACACACACACACACACACACACACACACACATTAAAACACATTTTTAATAAAAACAAAAATTCTAAAAAAAAATTTAAAATGAAATTTAAGTATTTATACCTGCTATCGATGTTGTCGCTAGATTATTGCTAGCAGTATAGGACCCAAATAGTTTACAAAGAAGTTACATATGTACCTGAAAATTGTGCCCAGTTTTTTTTTTACTTACTTGGAAAACGAAATGAATTTTTCATCTCATATAGAAAGCATTGCCTGACGCAGCAGGAAACGTCCCAAATTTTCAAGCGAATTAAGGAATTATTTTGCCTCAGCAATAAAGTTGAGACACCTACAAGGGTCCATTTAGCTCACCCGAATTTCGTCATTTTTTAACATCTCACGATGAAATAGAGGTAAAATGAGGACTATTATATCCCTTATCTTTGAAGTGTGCATCAATGTTCAAATTACCCCCAATCTGCCAGTAAAAAAAAGCAAATAGGGAGATTATTTGCAGTAATATGCATAATAAATACTTAAAAATTATGCATTATAGTAAGTACTGATCTGTATTCACAATAATAAATAATGCATGACACACTAAAAGTAAGACATGTGTCAGATAAACTCAGATTAACGTATATATGTACAATATACATGAAGGACATAATTTGCACCTTATGATTTGAATTAGGTAGGATATCTCAATTCTCTAGTTTTAATTCACAAATCAATCATCGAATGTTTAATAATTAAATGTTTGGATGAAAACTTTTAGTGAAAAAAGGGACCAAAAATAATGTCAAATTCTGTCCATACAAGTGAAACATTTTCAAGATAAATTTATTTTCTTATTTAAAAAATAATATACTAGTACATTACTCTTACTCTTAATTCAATGTTTTATTTAAAAGCAATGCATATATTTAAAATAAGGGAGTAAATGGTTAAAATACTTCATGCTGAGAAATTATCCGGCGATTTAGATAGTAAGATACTGGTACAACATGTAGCTGGTATATGTATAAATTACTTCAGACTACAGACAATAAGACATCAAAATAATATACATGAATATTGATAGAATCAAAATTACGAAAAAATGCAGCTAAAAATCTGTCCCAAGATTTTTTGTTTCATTATTAGTTATTCATAAATATCCCTACCTTCGCCAGCCTAGGGTGTGTGATCCGAAGGAGCGGTGTGGATCAAAAACCCTTAACTAGCGAAGATGAAATATCTCAGGGTTCAAACAATTTTATTTACGTATCAGAATGAAAATTTGTTTTCATGTTTTTGTATTTGAATTTCCTCTCTCTCTTTTCTCTCTCTCTCTCTCTCTCTCTCTCTCTCTCTCTCTCAGAGTATAACTTGTTCGGCTAAAGAATTTTAAGCGGCTGTTTAATAAAAATCTATGGAGATTCGTATTGCAAATGATATAAAATAAGGTATGGATGAAATTGTGCGAGGTGTTCAAAGAGACTTCCGAATGGTATAGATTAATCTCTATAGGAAATCTGTTTTTCGTTCCTGTAAAAATCTCTGAGTAAAATTTTAAATTTTAAAAAGAGATGGCGATTTAATGAATTATTTCAATTGTATTTCTTTTAGCTGTGTATATTTCTATTAAGGATGACGTTTACTCAGAATGAAAAAACATTCCACTGATGATAATGAAAACCCATCCATTGTATGTTATAGACCTTTGATTGTAGTGTTATTTTTCACTTTCAAAAAAGTAGGTCAATGACCTAGTTTTTGAGTTAATGGCTATTGAAAATATTTCAAAAAATCAAGAAAAATCAAATAAAATTTTACACTACGATTCAGAATTTCTTAATTGTGAAAATATTAGAAATAATTAAACACTTTAAAAAATGAAATACAGTTTATGAATGGTAGTGGCACTAAATAGATATAAAACATTAAAATTTCAGCAACAATTTTTAAAAATATTCCAGTCCGAATTTCCTCTATCAGTTTTTAAATCCCTACCAATTTTTTATCAAATTTTACAAAAAATTGAATGATGATAACACAAAAACATTTATAGTATTAAACTACTTAAATTGACCTTATTCTGTTGGCATAAAATTTATATGAGGTCAATGATCAAAATTTTGAGATATGGTGTCTTTTATCGTTTTTAAGCATTGGTCAATATTTTTGCAATTCGTGTCATACGATAATTTTAATGAATAAGTGAGGTAAACCCAACAGAAAATATGCAAAATTATTAAAACTAAAATAAAAAATCTTAACTTTTGATATAAGAGTACCGCCAAAAACGATTGAGCGGAAAACAAAATCTGCAAAATTTAGTCCGAATTTCCTCTGTTTGGCTAAAAGTCAATTTTTGTTTGAGCCTAATTCCATAATTTAGTAGAAAAATCGAATGTTATGTCAATAATAATTCATTTCATAAATAATTTTTGTGTTTAGGACAATTATTACTCGTGACTTTGAACTTTATAACAATCCGAATTTGAAAACTCAAACCCTGAGTAAACGACACCCTTAAAGTCGTCAAAATAAGATGGAAAAAGTAACCTGAGACAGACTATAGTATAGTATATCAGGGCTTAAACAAATTTAACAAGGACCGTGGCCAATGTTCTTGGGCCAGCAAAAAAATTAAAGTCCAAACAAAACAAACAATGAGATGACAGGCCAGAGATGATGAAGGGCATCTACTGATCTAGCCCCATTTATAATGGCTTCGCCCTCCAAACGGTTACACCGTAAAACATATTACCGAGCGCAGCGAGAGGCCGGCGAAGCCCGCCTCGCGAAGCGAGGTTAAATGGTAACACGTATATATAAGAAAATCAGTGAAAACTAGAAGTAAAATCATGGGTACTAAGGGCTTATAAAGTTTCTTCCAGCTCATGGGCGCCGCCATATTGGCCTTCATTTTGTTTGACAAAGTTAACTCATTCATTAAATGAGTGGCGATTTTCTACGTCTATTGTCCATTAACTTTATAAAAGAAAGTTTTCAATGGAAAGTAATTAAAATGAAAAAAATTGACTTTGCAAACCAGAAAAGTTTCAACAGTGCTTAAATCAGGAGATAAGACTAGTTTCATGTATGTCTTATCAAATAAATAGATGGAAAAAAATAAAAACATTTCACCAAGGAACAGATCTTTTAGACACTGAATAAAGTATAAATAGAAAAGTTATCAACCAATGAAAAAGATAAAAATTAAAAGAAGAAATAAAAATCTCTCGGAATCACGTACTTTTCTTCGGCTATTTTCGAAGACACAACTTTTACGTTTTACGTATGAAACATGACGTCATAGTTGAGACTGAGCCCGCGATGTTTTAATTAGTGTAACTTTGGCAGGCAGGTCCTACTGTCTGCGTTTCAAACCAAAAAAGCTGCGCTCGGCCCAACAGTCACACCGTTTACATATTAGTAATATTAACTGTTATTATTTGTATTTGGAAGCTAAAACTTTATGTAGTCAACTACTGTGAATCAAGTGTGATAGCACAATCTCTAGTTAGAGAGATGCTGGCCATACTTAAAATTAATACTAGTATTCATTAGAAGGCAATTTTAAGCTTCGGGCTCGGAAACATCAATGACACTACCTTGGGGGTTGAAATTTATAAATTTGATAATATAATTATCTTTAGTTACAAGGTTTTTCTTTTTTATTTTTGTTTTTATTACATGTTCAAAGAGATTTAAAACATCGAGATTGGGATAGGAAACTTTGAGCGCTGCTTCTTTTTCTATCTTAAAATATTCATATTATCCTTTTACATTCTCCCAGTATATTTGCCTTTTGGAATTATATAGAATTTTTTTTTATCTACATTCATCACTAATTATCTAATTCGAAAAATATTTATTTTAAGTAATTTTGATTCGAAAAATATATACTTTATGTAATTTTGAAGTTCTACAGATTATTCAAAATATCGAATACAAATGCAATTTCACATTTCAAAATGCGTTTCCCTTGATACCATGAGCTCCATAAGTTTGTTTGTCAGAATGTAAATAAACCCGTGGATTACATAGAAAGAAAGCCAAATCTGATTAAAATACAGATATCTATAATAGCGCAGGGCGCTATGCGCTATTGTTGAGATCTGTATTTAAATGAGATTAATAAAAGCCCTGTCCGTAAATCTGTTATTTATATTTCCTAAAAATTAGTCTTTTATAAGCAATGATTTTAATTTAACTGAATTGTAGGGTTATATGTGTGCTGATTTACTTGTGTATAAAGACAATCATATGTAATTATATGCATTTCAGGCCTCACTGTCGTTAACGTAACGGAGTTACACAACAATCATCTTTTTTAACTTTAGATATCACACTGGGACTTTTATGAGTTAATTGCACTCTCTACTATGTCCTCAATGTGTACATTGTATTTTGAACCGATGATAACGGAATGTGTAATGCATGTAATTATATTTATAGTTGATTTGTTCCGGTTACCTCAATTGCTAGAAGTAATATTATTTGTATTTTTAATTCACAGTAAATGAAAGTGTTGTGTCATATTGTGTGTGAAATTTTACAATAAGCAGTCTAATAGTAGTAAACAAATCTTCCCAAATTATTGCAATATATAAATTAGAATAACATTATTCAAAAATATTGGATCACCCTCGTTCTTTCAACAAACACTGTAATTTCGAAGTTATATTTAAATTTGCACATATTTGGAATATAAACGTATCAAGGATATAACAAAAATTAACCTTTTTTTCTGATTAATTAATCTTTATTTCATTAAACACAATACATTTGGACGCGAGATAATACCTCCGCAGAGGCTCTCTAGATAAACATCACCTGGGGTGCCAGGGGCCCCCTGGATCAGTAATGCTATTCAGCGGTATAAATAAATCATACATCTATATATAATGTACAAAATATCTATTTTCTTTAGTAGGCCTACTTATAATTGTATTTTTTTAAAGCATAAATAGACGTAAATATGAATTAACACATGATATATATGCATACATGTATAGATTATAATAGTAATGTAAATAAGAGAACTATTCGGGGAGGTGACATTCATTGATATAATGTTCGTATCAATATTGTACATATATTTGTAGAACATAAATGTTCAATAAAATATTTTTTAGTAATAAATATACATATATATGAAGAACAATCGGAACATTAAGCAAATGTGCGGCAGGACTAGCATCAACATCTACAGTCCTAAATTGCCTACCGCATATATGTGAAGAGGGGCAGGTCTCCCTCTTATACATTATATAGTACTTATAATAAAGTTTACAATATTTCATTTATCCTATACTATTTGATAATTTTTCAAGAATGCTAAAGTTTAAATTTATACATTTTGATTTATTTACAGTAAGATCCAATTGCATCAGTGCATTTTTTTAAAAACAGCACATACCCTCAGATGACACATGTTCGTTTAAGATTCTACATTTCATTTTATATTTGTAAATTTTACATGCAATGAATGACAAAGTGTTATCTAAGATAAACGTATATTTGTTGCTTGTGAAAATAAAGCCAATAACAATTAATTTCCATGTAACATCAATATTTAGTATCAGTGAAATTTTCCGCCAAAGTGGCATTAACAAGTCGCATTCAAAGATCAAATGTTTTATATTTTCTGGCATATTGCAATTATTACAATTCCCATTAACGTTTTTATCCCATTTACTAACCGACAGATTCGTGGTCAACAGGTTGTGAAGCAATTTATAACTAAACTCTGATACAGATTTATCAAATAACGACCGAATCTTGTTCTTGTAAATTACATTAAAATAGTACTTGTCTATTTGGAATTCCTTACACCATATATTTTCCATAATAGGTTTTTTGGGATTTCTTTTTTATAAGAATGTTGTAGAAAAATTTAGACTTTTAATTTGAAGTATCTTCTAGCTTTCCTTCAAAATAGAAATGCAACTTAGTAAGCGAATTCGTGAAATTTATGGTTCGTAGATCTATTCTTGAAAGGTGCATCTTTATTGCATTTTTAACTATTAAGTACTCACATAAAAAATTGTTTGTTGATGCCAAGCATCCTTTTATATCATTTATTGTTTTAAAGCCATTCTCATTAAAAAGGTCTTTTACTAATAATAGACCACCTTTAGTCCAACTTGAAAAAAATAGAGATTTACCCTTAAAACATATGTTTTTATTGAACCAGATATTTTGATTAGCAAAATTGGTTAATGAAATATCTTTGCATTCGTTAAAGGCCACAAGAACCTCTTTATAGAATACAGGGAGGGAGTTTAATTTAAATTCTTCGTATTTTGTAATGCTTGAATTGAGCAAAAATGGAATATCGATATTATGTTTAACTACACAAGCGTTTAAAAGTGAAGATAGACTGAATAATTTTCGAGACCCATGAAGCTTTTATAGCTTTGAGTTTTGATTCAAAGTCTGTAATACCAATGCCGCCTTCATTTATGCTTCTAATTAAGGTGTTACGCTTGATTCGCTCTCGATTTCCCCAAATAAAGGAGAAAATTATTTTATTAATACTTTTTATGAAAAATTGATCAGGGTTTTCTAAAATAGTAGCCGTGTACAAGACCTTTGAGATTAAAAGAGAATTTATAAGCTGGGATTTTCCAAAAATAGTTAACTTTCTACTTCGCCAAGAGTCAAGTATTTTTTCAAATTCCTTAAGTTTACATAACCAATTTCTTTCATTATTTTCGGTTTTGTTATGCCCCATATATATACCAAGACATTTAATTGTTTCAAAATTAATTTTTATACCTTTAAGAGTTGTTTCGCCTTCCATAGTATGTTTAAGCACCCCCAATGGAATACATTCCGTCTTTGATAAATTCAACTTCGTTCCTGATACAGATCCAAAATTTTCAATAATTTTGACAACATGTTCAAGTGATTCTTTGTCCTTAACAGGGAAAGTACTATCATCTGCATGTTGTATGCATTTAATTTCATTTTGTGTATTGCTTATTTTTAATCCTTTAACACTATCAGAATTATTGATTCTTGTTGATAAAATTTCCATTACAAATAGAAATAAAATAGCTGAGACAGGACATCCTTGTCTAATACCTCTATACATCTGACATTTTCTAGAGATCCAACCATTGTTTTTTATATAGAAATATGCATTTGTAAACAAAATTTTGATCCAATTAACAAAATTGTCGCCGAAATTAAATTTCCTCATTGACTGCAGCAGAAACTCCCATTCAACAGAATCGAATGCCTTCTGAAAGTCAGCAAATAAGAGGATTCCTGATTCATTGCTTTTTTCCCCAGTAATCAAAAATATCTAAAATAAGTCTAGCGTTGGTTCCTATATAACGTCCTTTAATATATCCAGACTGATCGGGGTTGATTAATTTGTCTATAATTTTTTTTAAACGTCGAGAAAAAACACATGCAATAATTTTGTAAACTTATAGGACGGTAGTTTTGAAGTTCGTCTAGTTGACCTTTCTTATGAATCAAAGACAAAACAGAGCATTTGTGTGTATTTGTTAGTTCGTTATCCTCAAAAGATTTTATCAGCGCATCGAACATATACTGCTTTAGGTGTTTCCAAAACATTTTATAGAACTCAACAGGCAAGCCGTCAAGTCCGGGAGACTTATTGTTCTTCATTTCAAGTACGGCCTCAGAGCATTCTTGTATTGTTGGTGGTTTATCAAAGAACTCTTTGTCTTCGTCACTTAACTTAGTGTTTATTTCAATATCTCGTAAGTAATCGCCTATCTTTTCATCTGAAATGCCCTGTGATGAATATAAGTTCTCATAAAATTTACATAGCTGATTTAGTATATCTCCGATTTTGCTAAACAATTCGTCGTTAATTCTAACTCTGTTTATAACATTGGGTGACCGGTGTTTATTTTCAAGCCTTAAAAAGTATGCTGTATTTTTTTCACCTTCAACCAACCATCTAGCTCTCGATCGAATTTGTGCTCCTTTAGCCTTAATTTCGTAAAGATTACCAAGTTGATTTTCAAGATCTTTTTTCGTATCATATTTATCTCGGTAAAATGCTGATTTTCCATTTGCTCTATTTCGTTTTCTATTTCTTGTATTCGTTTCTTAAAATTTTTGGACCTGTTTTTACAGTACTCTATACTTATTGTTTTTATTTTAAATTTTATGAGCTCCCACTTAGTTTTATGATTTGTAGTTTTTATTATATCGTCAGGTAATTTGTCAAAAAAATTGTTTATTACCGGTAGGTTACAGTATGATGATTCTTTCAAAATCGACGTATTTAATTTCCAGAATCCTTTTCCGCGCTTGTTACCGGAAATTTCACATTTAAAAATAAGAGCAAGGTGATCAGTTAACCTGACTCTGGAAACGTTCGGGGTTTTGCGTAAAAACATTTTTACAGGTTTATAGCAAAAGTTGTCAGTGAAAAATACATAGTCAATTCTACTTTTAGCTATATTTTGCCCATCACACCAAGTAAAACCTTTTTTCTGGGGATTTAATTCTGACCAGAGATCGATAAAAGAAAACTTAGAAATTATATCCTGCATTAATTTTGAACTCTTATCCTTCTTGCTAGCTGTATCACAATTTAAATCACCAACAAGAATAACATTTTCGTCGTTCGAATTATATTGAGAAATCCATTTAGAAACTTTTTTAAATAAGTCAGACCGTAGTTTTTCAGCGTTTGGTGCATATATATTAGTAAGTGTTATAATTTTGTTGTCATGTATAATATTCAGTAAAAGTATACGGCCGTCATCAGATCTGTGTTGGTTAAGGATCTTAAATGAGAATTCTTTTTTAAACAAAATTGTGACACCCCTGGAATAGGGAGAGTCAGAAAAACAGTGATATGAAGAACCTAACCATCTAGCATTATAGTTAGCCTCCTTATCTGATACATAATGTGTTTCTTGCAAAAAGGCAATGTCGCAATCAGTGTCTTTCAGCCAATCATACAATATTAATCTTTTGTTAAAGTCGTTTAACCCTCTACAGTTTAGTGATAAGCATTTTATACTAGACATTGTAGACAAATAAGAAATGAACAATTATCAAGTGAAAAATGAAGATAAGAACAAAAGTTAACCTTCATTTATGACAAAATCTACAGAAACGAATGCACAATTTAATAAATGTTATATATATGTATAAACTGCAGATGATTTCTACATGCATATGACATAGGATTGCACTGTGACTTTTCTATATGTAACAATCTATATTAACTTTGTAATAACATCTAAAAACAAACTGAAATTCAGAAAGGAGATAATACTGGATAAAAAGATGTATGAATACTTAAGTCATTTTATTTTCAGAGCAATGATAATGGCAATACACAGTAATGTGATAGATGTAACCTAAACATAACAAGGGAAACCTGTCAATGTGACAGAAAACCGGGTTTTCTTTTGTGGGAACAGTGCCTGTATTTGTCGACCCTGAATTGATAAACACTACCTAAGGCCGATCACGACCCGAAATAATCATGGTCATAATTTTGTTTAAGTATTTTTTCATAATTATCAAAAACTCAAATTATGATTCTTATCTCTATTGTGCATATCTGTACAATTGAACCGACAATAGCTTCTTATCTTCAAAACTACAGGAGGCACCAAAACAAAATACAAGTAATATGCACATCTTGTGTATATGTACAATAGAACTGCAAAAATTAGTTTTATCTGGAAAACTGTACGAGAGTTATCCGACCAAATGGGGTACGCTATATACCACAATTTGTTAAGAAATGATTAAGTTCTATAACTGGTATTTTTCTCATGTATTCTCAAAAAATAAAATCTGAGTACAATGAAGCTTCATTTATCCGGACTATTTTGTTCCCAAGTCCAATCGTCCGGATAGGTGAAGCTTCCGGATATTAATAGGAGTCTATTTTTGTCATAAATGATAACTGATATATTTTAATGGGTGTTGATACTGTTTTCTTTGCCTTTCATACTAAATAGCAAAACCTTAGAATTTTCCTTTGATATCTACTGTTTTAAAACAAGGAAACACTTTTTTATATTGTTTTAGTCAAGAAAATATTAACCAAACTATAATAATAGCAAAATGTATCTAAATATATTGTGTCTAAGAGTGAAATAATCCTATTTACGTTAGGTGTTTTAACAATCTATATCTAGACACGTCAATTTTGCACCAATGCACTTCCGATCAATTGAAATGCTTTCCTTATTGTTTTCTTCCTATACTTCAGACCTTGGCTTAATCTAACAAGGCATGCATGAGACACTTCGTTTAAAATAATTTTTTTGAATATAAATACCACAAACCTTTGAAAAACGTTCAAGATTTATTAAGCACATTCTTCCTTCGAAGTAGAGGAGTGTTTTAAAAAGCGGTGACACTTGACAGGTGGATAGTGTAAATATACCCAAGCCACTTGAAGACAGGCGTGACTAGTCCTGTCTAACCAGCAATTTTCGTGATATTTGAAAGTGATTTGGGAAGTCGGAGTGTTAATACCAGCTACTCATGGGGGCTAGCAGGTGAAAAGGGGTGAAACTCAATTGACAGGCGTAATCTTTCTATTGTATTAATCGCAGTACCATTAAATTTTATCGTCCGGTTAAATGAAGCAAAATTTATAGTTAAACTATGTTTTATGGTAAAATCAGACCGTCCGGATCCGAAACGCAAAATTCCGGATATATGGGACAAAATAATTTTGTTTCCACATAAAATCGTCCGTTAACTGAAGCGTCCGTATCTCTGGCGCCCCACTGTAATATGAACATCTTATATTTAAACAAATGATCTGCAGAAAGAAAGAACATAAAAAGATCTTATCTTGAAAACTGTAGAAGGAGTTATTTGGACAAATAAGGTACCCTTTCTGAAATACTATACAATAAAATGAAGTTTAACAGTTGGTATTTTCCGCGTTAATTGCTAAGAATCAAAATCCTTGAATATGAACAGCTCTGATATATATAAAAGTGATCTAAAAAACAAAACAAAAATCTTAACTTGAGAACTTTAGGAGGAGTTATCTAGATAATAAGGGTACCCTATATTCGCAAAAGATGATCACAGCTGGTCTTTTTCATAAATTTTTAAAAACCAAAACCCAAGTTATATGCACATCTCTGATATATGTACAATTGATCTGCAAGACAAAACCTTCCTATTTTAAAAACTGTAGGAAGAGCTATCCGGACAGTAGGGCTAGCCTACTGTAATATAATGCAAGTACCCCATATGTAATATTATGCACGAAAAAGACTACATTGCCGCTATACATTTAGCTTACACTGAACAGGATAGGATGCTGGATACAGAATGCAGGATACAAGATACAGAATAAATGATAGAATAAAACTGTTCTATTCTATCCAATGGCATCCTATCCTGCATCGATCAACCGATCAAAATTGCGCTTGAGTTCAATCATTTTCCAGAATTGTTTTTCACTGAACGAAATATTAATGGTAATCTTGTTTTAAAACCTTCAGTGAAATTTAAATTACAACTTTTGCAAACATATGTTATAAAACAAAGCGCAAATAAATTATTCTGCTCAAAAAATTCTTATGTGAAGATTACAAAAGAATTGACAAAATTGGTTCGTTTTCTTGAAATTGTCATTCTAAAATTTTCATCTTATAGGATAGAATGGAAAGGATATCATGAATAGAATAACGATTAAAAAATGCAGGATACAGGATACTGATTACTAGATAGAATAGAGGTTAAACAGCCTTTTCTTTTGCATAAAATATAGATCAAAATCCAAGTGCATGTAATATGCACTATTCCAGTATGTGTACAATTGGTCTGCAAGACTAATTCGGTACCCCCTAGGCAGCCGCCCGCTCGCCATTTTAATATCGGATTTTTTCTTCGAAAACTCCAGTGAAAATGTAGCAAGTCCACCTAATTCTCTCTCAAGTGTTAACATATATTGTATTGAGAATATAAATCGTTCAGAGGTTAAAACCTCGCCGGTTATGTTTGTTTTACAGAAGATAACTACTAATGATCTAAATAACTGTACATATATTTTTAAACAAGTTTTAATCTATTTTTATCTTTTGATAATCTAACAATCTTGTATCTTACTGAGGTCATCAGTAGGTAAAGCACAACAAACTGCCTTTCAGTTACAAAGCTGGACATTAAATATACGAGGGTTGTCCGTAAAGTTCGCGGACAACCTTGATAAAAACTGACAAACATAAATAAAATGTATAAAACTATTATTTTCGTTAAACTCATATTTTATTTGATTTATAAGCGAATTTTTATCATAATCAAATCATAAAAAGGAATAATTTCATCAAATGCAAAATGATACTGAATTATAACCGGAGCATTTGATCGAAAATTTATGACGTTACCCAACGTCAAACACTAAATAAAGTTAACTTTTCTGGACGTAGTCACCGTTAAACTCGACACATTTCTTGTGTCACTTTACCCAGTCATCAAATATGCACACAAACTGTTCTGGTTTCATACGTGAAATAATATTTAACTCCCTGTCTCATTTCTTGCAAATTGCTAAATCTATGACCGCGCAAAAATAACTTAATGTAGGGGAATACGGCAAAGTCCATGGGGGCCAAGTCCGGGCTGTATGGGGGATGCTAAAGGTACTCGAAGAACCCCGGTAAATCGATCTCTTACTGTTTTGTCTGAGATGTATGGGCGGGGGCATTATCTTGGTGAAGTTAAACTTAATTCAAATGAGCCGCTAGGTGTGGGTGCTTCTTTCTAAGTGCCTGTACCAAATATCTCCTCGGTACCTAACAAGAAACCAAATAACTGTTAATGCCGCACCAACAATTCAAATAACATTTAATGTTTTTAGAATGCAAATTAATGCAATGTTATTATTGATTAAAATATAGTCTTTAAAACATTTAATTAGCTTTTTTTATTCAAATAAATAAATTAAATTGAAACCATAATTATTTGATTTTATTTCAAAAGTTTAAATTACCTTGCATTAGTAATCGGATAGTAAACTGTCTGGCCATTGGGTACTGCATGTGTAGGAATAACTCCCTTGCGGTCCATAAAAAGAATGAACATATTCTTTCCAAAGGATTGTGTAACTGTCGCTTTTTTCGGTGGAGGATATTCCGTATTTTTCCATTGGCTAGACTATTGTTTTGTTTCGGGATCATAGTAGTAAAACCAGCTATCATCAGTTCTAACAATCCTGTCCAAAAAACTTGTGCCGCCTCTGTCAAATGTTTTAATAAACTGTCTTGACAATTCAACTCTCTTTTCCAAATTTTCACTGGTCAAAAGTCTTGGAACCCACCGTGCACAGACACGACTCATATTTAAATCTTGAGATACAATGTCAAGTACCGTAGTCTTTGAAACTCCGCATTTTTCTGCAACCTCACGCACTGTTAGTCGCCGATCACCGTCAATGACATCATGAACTTCCTTTTGCACGGCTCCTCAATTTCGAAATGATGATCTTCCCTCCCGCACATCATCCATTACATTTTCCCTTCCGTCTGAAAATCTTTTTTTTTGCCACTTGAATAATAAGTAACGGCTCACATTCCTATGTTTCTCTGACTGTTTCAAAAATTTTTGAGTCTCTGTAGGAGTTTTTCCGATGCCCGCGCAAAATTTTATTACCGCTCGCTGCTCCGCCTTTTCCGAAAACGTCTTCTTTTTTAGCAATGACGGTCCAGAATTTTAGATTCGAACGTCGCTTTCTCTGCCATTTTGTTACTGTGAGCGTTCAAATTTTCACCAACGTCACAATGTAAAAATCATCTCAATGTTCGCGGAAACTTACGGAGTACAAAGGGAATGTTTAAAATGATTAGTAACATATTTTATTAAAATTTCGCCTTGCTCCGGTTCACCGTCCGAAGTCTAATAACGAAGTCGTATTTGTAAGTATACATTTAAAATAGTATAAAATTTTACATTTTTTAATTCCCATTTAGTAAAGGATTCTAAATATGCTTAAAAGAAATATATATAACGCTACTTTTATTTAAAGTTAGGCTTGTCCACGAACTTTACGGACAACTCTCGTATATATGAGAAGCGCGAGTTACCCAAGAATAAAGATCGAACTATTCATCAGGTGATGATAATGTAGCGTATTTGTATTTATATTAATATTTTTTTTATTCTTATTTCAGTTTATTTAGTAGATAAGTTTGTTTTCCTTATTTGATGTGTATTACTTAGCTTAGATAAATTGTTTTGTTGACCCTGACTGTGAACAGGTCATGGGAAGCAGTTAATTGCATTAGAAGGAGAGTGTTATATAATAGTAGTGTGGGGAACAAGGGGAGTATAGTCTTTATTTTTATAGTCTGACCTTAGGAAAGTTCATGGCGAGAAATGGAGGAGTAAGAGGAGTAATTAGATATATATAGCAAAGGTAATCAAAGAGAAGGTCAGAAGTGGAATGAGAGATGTTTTAGATTTTAGGTTTAGATAGTTTAATTGGATTTTAACTTCAATGCCTTTCATTCATTTACAAGTATTTTGGATTTATTATGTGAAATTCGCTTGGATTATGTTTTCTTCTTCTTCTGGACTTTAATAAACATTTTTATCTTGTCGAATATCAAGAGAATGAATTAATCACTACCGAAATAATTTATTGAGATTTACTTTACGCTACCAAACATTAGGAAAAGTGTATTAAAACTAGGAAACGTTACATTAATGTTGTTCGTTTGAGGACTACACCTGTATTTGATGAACATGATTTTTCATTTGACAAAGACAATAACAATGATAACAAACAAAAATAGTCAAAAAAGGTGGGGGAGGGGCTGCCGCCTTTTCCCACTGATGTTATATGCCTGCTTATTAGACTATAACTAGTCTATATTGGTGTATGCTAACATAAGTATGTACCGAATGTAGCTATAAAAATAGACCCTTTCCATTTCACACCCATGATTTTGTTTCCAGTTAATACAGGATGTGATACGAAAAAAGCACTAGCAGGAAAGTAATTAATACTATGTATATACTGATAATCTCTTTCAAAATCACAATTCATAGAACCTGTTTTCTGGTCAGCAGGCACGGCCAATAACACTTTCCATTATTGTAAAAAAAATTTAACAAAACAAATATATTTAAACACTGCCAACAGAACACTTAGATAGGCATGACTTTTTCATCGCTTAACTGGAGACATCAATTGTGAGTATACATCATATCTAATATATATATATATTTGCGATTTAAATGCCTGCTAACATTCATTTAGAAGTGTTTAGTTCATTTAATTATGTTTATTCAAATACATATAATAAATATTTTTGAAAGTACAAAATAAGATAATATGCTTCAATACAAACTTTTTATTGAAGCTAGTAATGTGATTTAGGCGACGACTTTTTTTCAAGCATTAACAAGATACTGTAAACCAACATTTATTTGGCATGTTTGCGTGCAACATTTTTTTTTAGTTTCGCGAGAGCCTGTGTTCATGAATTTCTTGCCCCCATCCAGTCCTGAATGCGTTTTGGAATTAAACATTATCTCAAAGACTTTATAATACTATTTTTAAAAAAGTTATATCTTCAGTACAAAACTATGGCTGTCGTTCTCATTAAAATCTCACGACAGGTTAAATAACTCAAGTTTGATTGCTAGTTTCACCTGAATAAGACAGTCAGAACAGCTTACTTCTGTGTGGGAATTTAATGATAACACAGTTGTGGATCTTTAATATGTTTAGTTTAGTAGTGAGAACAGCTCAATACTATGCAGAAGTAAAGGTGTGGGACTTATTATTTTTGGCGGAAGTTGTTTCTCCATGAGAAAGTTTGGTGGAAATAATAGTCGCTGCAAACCAGTTTATCGCCGTAAATTGTAAAATATTAGAGAGGTTGAGATATAAAACGTGTACGGGTACGCATACGTGTGTTATAATTACACGTACACGTAAACGATTTTGTAATTTATCAGTTGAGATTTCATAACTTGTATAATAAAGGATATAAACGTGTACGTAAATGGACGCAGTTTTGTGACATGAATTTATTTAATTTATTCCAAATAAATGGTATTAATTTGCATGCAAATGAAGTTTAAAGGCCGGGGCCCGGGTATAAATAGCAGCCAATCACAAAATGAATGGGAAATTCAATTTTTTCTGCAGATTTCAGTTCAGAGAGAATATTTTCAAATTAATTGCATTATTCATGAATAAAAAATTCTAATTTTTGGTGTGGCAGTAGATACCAAGGCAGGTATCAATTGACATTAAAATTTTTACAAACAAAAAATTATTAAAAGAGTATTTATCTTATAAAGTTCTGAAGCAGCTCAAAATTTTGAATTCTAAACTAGTGATTGACATTAGAGGCGGAGAATACCAATGTTTTGTTTACACAGGAAGTGGCTGTAGCCATGTGCTCTGTAAATTACTCATCACAGCATGAGAAAAATCTTTTACCTTAGCATTGCTTAGAAAATCATCCTTCACATGAATAACACTGTTAGTGTGATAATAATAGACATTTATTAAAAACATAATATTATTGCTCTTAATTCCACATAAAAATCCTCACTGAGTCCGCAATAAAGATGCACATGTCCCATCAAGCCACCAAAGTTTTGTCTGTGATGCACAAACGACACAAGCAATGCTGACGTTAATTAATCTTCAGTCTCCCGAACCTAATTGACTTATCACAAATTCATCATTAAATGTGGGTCAGTGTCTTCAGAACTTTATAACGAACCTCGCAATCACTGACTTGTTTTTCCTCAACAAGAACATCATTAAAATCCCAACTCAGTATGTCCAAACCAAACGAAATGTTTCTCCACAACTATTTGTTACTTCCAAAGCTGAATTATACATTTCTCCCTGCTTATTGTGATTTTCTTCCATTTCCCTCCATTTTGACACTGGTTCCTAGTTCCCTCCACAGGATGAATATGGGGTAAATAAGGGGCATATGAATATGTTTGCTTGTAAAAGCAAACGAAATTTATAAAACATTGTACTTGAGTTCTCAACAACTAGCTGTTAATTAATGTTCGTAATATATTCTTCTCACATCTTAATGCCAATCTACAGGTGTTTTAATCAGTTGAATGAAAAATATCCCTAGAGAACCTCTGGTTATCCTCATGTTGACTCAGTAATTTTGGTGGGGGAACTGCTAAATGTTACTTGGATCAAGTTTCATGCTTGAACCCATTGTTTCAAGGGTGTCATATTGAAATTTTATCATCTTTACACATATTACAACATAAGTAATATTTAAAGATTATGATTAAAACCCTAATAAAAAACCCCTATGTGAAAATCTATATGAAGTAATTTACTGTAAAAAAAAAATAAAGCCCTTCTTTTAGACTGGGTTTTTCCCAGTTTATAAACAAAGTGGACTGAGCCCCATACAATGTTTACTCTTATCAGCATCACTGACAGTGATGGAGGTAGCCCCGCCTTTTTGCCCTTATAGGCTTAATTGTCTACCAGGTGGCAGAAAATCTAGGTCGTCCCCGGCCTTTAAAATTCTATACAATGTATAATAAGAGCATATTAACTCATCAGTTTTGTTGTAAAAGCTACAAGTTTGTACTACGTGTAGACGACAAGAATCTCTGTAGTCACAAAAACTGATAATAATACGAGAGGAATTTAGGCGATTCCTTAGTACAGGTTCACGTACCCGTACACGTTTGAAATCTCAACCTCTCTAATGTTGGTTTACTGCACAGTAGCTTATCAATTAGTGTGCATAACATCACATTACTTTACAGTATAAAAAACAAATTACATGAGACATCAAATTCTGCTGCCTTTTCTTTTTAAAGCGCTAAGCATAGCTCAGCGCTTTATTGTCGTTATTGTCGAATTCTACTTCCGGTGCATCGAATAACTGCCCCTATGAGCAGAAATATACATCATTTAAACTGGTTGGGGAACTAGTTTCAGGGGTTTACGCACATAACTGCACGGGCTATTGTGAATCTAATGTGCAGGGCTTACGTACTTCATTAGAGGGGCTGCTACGCAGTGATTAGTCAGCCCGCGGGCTGATTAATTAAGTTGTGATGAAACTTCAAATGCGCTTGCGTAAATTGGAATTCTGGGAAAGAACTACTAGACAGTCCGTGTCAGAGAAATTCGAAGAAGTTATGAAACTGGTCATTTTTTTTTAGGTCAAACTGCGCGTCGTCGCATTGTATACGTGTACACTGCTACACACTTGTCTCCTCACATACAGTTATAAAAATATATGTACATCTGCATATTATTATTGACCTGGAAACTATTTATATCTTGTATTTTTATAGATTGTGTAGTCTCTTTAATTGTTACCTAAAATTTATATTCCACTGGCTGACTTTCTTAGCTTTAAAAAAAAGCTAACCTTGGGAGGAAATATAGTACGTAAGCAGAAACTGAAATGTAGAAAAATCAAAACGACTTGTAAATAGCCATAGTTCTTGGTGTTCGCCGCTCTCCCCACAGCACATATATAAGGAACTGACTAAACACTTCAAGTTTGCATAGTAGATCTCATCTGTGTGGACGTATATTTTACGTCGCTTACATTTGTTACTTAGACGCAACAACTTACCGGCTAAATACAGTACATATGCACAAGAAGATTCAGAACATCAATTATAATGATTAATGGAATACATGTATACAGAAAATGCACCTATAACAACAATATAAAAGTGCAAACATTAGACAAACAAATGTATTTAACACGTCGCACACAAAATCCAGAAGTGAAATAAAGTGTAACAAAATCAAAGGCTTTTATATATCATAATTCAGGCGAGTGTCCATTTACAAGTCGTGTTCACCTTTGATTTAAATTAACTTTATTGTGTATGATAAATCATAATATACATGTATATTTAAAGAAAATGTAATGTCTACCAAATTTTCATAATCAACATTAATTAAAATAAGGATAAATTTGGATGAGTACAATTTCAACGCCATTTTCACCCTTCTGGCATTGGATACTTTCAATTATTAATTAACATATGTCAAAATTTCAATAAGTCTCATTTCTAAATAAGCTTGCACAAAGTAAATTTTCTTTAGAACCAAGTTAGATTAGCGCTTTTAAGTACTTTCAGTACTTTGATTCTTTTGTCTCTTCGATAATCTGTAGTTAATAATCTAGAGGTACTGTGAGCAAGCCCACAAATGAACCCCCGCTAAGAAAAAATCAAAACTCAAGTATTTTTCTATTATAGAAACTGATGGATGCTATCTGTTAAGCCATCCATGTTCTATCAATAACAACTGCTCTATATCTTTTTTTTAAATTGTTAATGCTAATATGAGTACACAAACCAATTTCTTTTTTTCAAAATTCCATTTTATTTTAACTGTTAATGCAGAAGACATTTGCATCCTTATAATAACAAACATGACTGGAGTAAAACGATAATCCGCATGTCAAGCAGCCATTAAATATTTTGAAGTTTTGGTATACCGAGCCCGATTTTTTTCCGAAAAATTTTTCCAAACTTTTTTTTTTCAAAAAAGATTAAATGAATCGGAGCGAGCCATTTCAGAATGGCTGACGGGTATGGAAATCTAACAATCAATTTTATGTGGCCTGACACAAGCAAGCTTTGTGTCAAATTTTACCTTCTAATCAATCCATTAATACAAGACACGAAACAGACAGGATTTAATTTTTATTTAAACAATGACCTTGAACTTGTCCAAATGACCTTGGATCAAGGTCATGATAGACTTCAGGTCATAAGCAGCCTTTGTGTGAATTAAGAACTTCAAATGATTTTCATAAAAAGATAGAAACCGGAATTTGTCACTTTTCCTGTCAGTAACCTTGACCTTGCCTAAATGAACTTGGGTCAAGGTCATGACACACCCTCAGTTCATAAGCAATCTTTGTGTGAAGTAAAAACTTTCAATGTTTTTCTATAAGAAAGATATGGACCGGACACGAAATATGCACTTTTAATGCCAGTTACCTTGACCTTGCCCAAATTACCTTGGTTTAAGGTCATGACCCACCCCAATGTCATAAACAACCATTGTGTGAAGTAAGAACTTCCAATTTTCTTCATAAGAAAGATATGGACCGGACACGAATTTTGCACACACAGACGGACACAAACAGACAGACAGACTCAAAGATGGACGGACGGTCAGACGAACAGACGGATAAAGTGATTCTAATATGCCCCCAAAATTCGTTTGAAGGGGGTATAATTACATTGATTACAAAAATACATTTCTGACATGTTAACAAAGTTGTGCACTAATTGACTAACTATTCTTGGTTTATATTCCTCTGAGAATTTATAACTCAATGTCATGACATGAGATTTCTTAGAAACAGATGTCGTTCATGGCATCATGCATGGACCTGAGAGACAGAAAGAAAGATCGAGGTATTGTATAAGGAGAAAGTAACAGAGAGAGAGAGAGAGAGAGAGGAGAGAGAGAGAGAAAAAGAAAGAGAGAGAGGGAGCTATTGTAAAATAATAACGCATTCAGTAACTTTTTGTGAAAGTTGCTTCAAAAAGCTGTGACATTATTGAATTTTTTTTTATAAACATTACTGCTCTGTGGTCAAAGAAATTGCAGAATTTTTTTTAAAAGATCAAGTAGAGATGACATATCTATTAATTTTCAACTGATATCTTAAAGTCTTAAAGAAGATTGTATTTGCTGATAAAGTGGTGGTATAGACCATTGAGCTTACAAAATGATGACTTTCATCATGTTACATTTTTTGTCCGAGCTTGTCTCGTTTTATAAATTGTTCATACGTAGAGCATACTTAGAAATTGTGACATTATCGCAGTGTGTGTGAAAG
Organism: Magallana hongkongensis; assembly: GCA_016163765.1. Classification (NCBI taxonomy): domain Eukaryota; kingdom Metazoa; phylum Mollusca; class Bivalvia; order Ostreida; family Ostreidae; genus Magallana; species Magallana hongkongensis. The sequence goes on from WFKH01007768.1 coordinate 63,717,613, forward strand.
AATTCCTAACATTAGTAACCTCAACCACATATTGGGTCATAAATGTGAAGGAAAAAAAACCAATAACTCCTTCTTTAGTGACAAACAAGGTAAAGCTCGGTGCAACAAAATAAAACTCTGCGCTTTAAATGCATTTATGAGTTTAAGTACTAAACGTTGTTAGGATATGCAATGTCTTAAAATCAATATGTATATACTTATAGAAGATGTCCTGCTTTATTGTACAATTGTATTACTACATGAAATCTACCTGTAAATCAGCAAATCTGGGGTTATAAATAAAATATGGTGAAAGAAATTATATTTTTATTTCATATACTGTATCATAAAATGAAGTTTGGTAAAAAAAAATTTAAAATAGATTTTTTTAGACTAGGGTAAAATCAGAGCAATAGCAAAATCAAGGACACGGAGAATTTAAAGATCGGAAAGTATGACAATATTGATTGTTTTCTGTAAAGCTGCATGATTGTGTGGTTTCGTAAATTCTTGGAAGCTGATATAAATGCAAAGATAGGAATATTGATTAACAAACTTTGGGGGGGGGGGGGGGGGGGTCAATGTCAAATAAAGCTAATGATTAGCATTTATAGCAAGTTCTCTTTTCGCAAAGTATACTTGTTCTGCAATGCTCCCTAATTCTACTCTCCATGGACCATGTGGTAGTGGTAGTATGGCAGGTGAAGAATGTTGACTCTGAATGGTGTTTAGTTTGTGACTTTTGGCCTCCGTTTGCCTCTTCATGGATGGACATATGTCACTCATGGCCTGATCCTGAAGTTGACGACATTGTCAGCAACGGATGTCATTTTGTAGCAATAGGACATCCATTGTGACAGCATGTAAATGAAGAATCAACAATCAGAAGAAAGCAATGAGTTTTTGTGTTTTTCTCTCTCATAAAGACAACAGTTTTCTGGGTGATTCAACAAAACACACTTCATCACTGGTGCCCGCAGAATTTCGTGACTGGTTTCTGGGTCTGCTTTTAACTCCTTCTTAAATGGGCATATGAAGGTATTTGCCCTAATTTCTTCATCCCACAAAATGACATATTTTTGTCTAAGGTCAAAGGTTCAGCTCAAAACAGATTGTTCCTACAGTTACATGAATTGTACAAAAAAAGAACCTGTCTCTTACAAAGTCAGTCTATCAGGCTTTACATCATTGATATGCATTCCAGTTCTAGACCATTTGCGCTAACAGATGATACTGTAACGAGATCTGAAGTTGATAATGATTTAGAACTTATCAATACTCCCTCCAGTTTTAATTCACTACAAGATGGCCTCAGTGGTGTTACTGAAGCTTTACATAAAGGAGAACAGTTGATTGGTTCCCCACTGACAATGTATGAAGTTGCTATGTTACAAAAACTTACAGTATCCGTCCTTCGGGTAAAATTCTTTTCTTTTGCACAACATGCACATTAAACTTGGCATCAAAAAACAGAAACAGATTTATATTGAAAACAAAATGTCCTGTCATATGCTGAAATTAGCAGCCAAGTTTACTTGTGTTTCTGAGTTGTAGTACAGTATAATGTATCACAATAAGACTCGATATCAGATACAGGGAATTTTTATTTGGTATAAAAATGATAAGTTAGCACAGCCATATTTGTTGTATGATGGAAAAGTTGACAAAGTGAAATATAATCAGGTCTAAGGGGGTAGTCCTGGTCTACAAAGATGATACAAGCTGTAGCAAGAGATATCGATCTTCACAACAAGATATGTTATATCAGTGAATTAATACCAGAACAACAGTCTGCTCTACAAAAAGACTGGCTAGTATAACGTATCCTAGTGTTTGTAATGTTACATTTTCTTGAGTTTTTGTGTTACAAACACGTTGATACAAAATTACCAGATGTAGCTATAGATGAATTACAGGTCATAGTCCATAATGATGAGGGGATGTATGTACCAGATGTATTAAGAGACATCTCCTGGGAGATCCTGGGAATCTGTCAACAAATTAACGGAAACACCAGGCTTTGTTTTATTCTTACCAACAGTCGCTCACAAAGTATCATTTAAACAAAATACAAACTGCAACACAAGGGAGAATAGTGAATATGCAAATAAATGAAACAATATGAAAATCAGTCCCATTAAAAACAATATTTTGAAGATTATGCTAAATACACAAAAAGACAATTGTTTGCAAGCTCATTCGATGAGACGCAATAATTTAGGTTCAATCAACCCTGCTTATTGTCATCATTTTGTGCAAAGGAACACTTGTATGTAACAAAAAACTTGGCCTCAAGGGTCGGTATTTGTTTCTGTTTTTACAAAAAGCATATCGATTTCCGTTCCACTTTTTGATTTTAGACCATACATAGTAAACTCTTAGGTTCTAGTGCTCATAATGTATAGTGATTGAAAAAAAAAGTCTCACAGACGTTGTCCAAGCAGTATGAGTTATGGACTTTTTAAAATTTATTATCTTTGAATTTTATTTTCAGTTTACTTTCTATATTAATATTAAACATGTTCATTATATGCGTTTACTTAAAAACAACATATTAGCAACTATCGAAAGTCTCGCGTGAGGCGATTTCAAAGGTCGCAAACCCTTTGACTCTGCAACAAATAATGCACGTCGCCTTAGTTTTTCAAACAGAAATAACAGGAAGAGTGATGTTTGTAGATGTAGAAGGATTTTTACGAGGCGTTCGAACACTATCATTATTCACTGTACTTTCAACACTGAACTCTTTTACATATTAACAGCTGCATCCTTTGTATAAGGGTACGTACCTGGTGCACGGCACCAATGGCAAGGGGACGAAAAACCCTAACTAACCCACCTCCGTGTTTTTAATCTATAAATCTTCCTCCTGCATTTTTGGCATAAAATGTAACCAATGGACACGTTCTTTGCAAAGAACAAACTGCATCTACTTTGCTGTAATTTCCCCACAATTGTACCATTTCCTATAGATGTTCTGGAAAGGCAAACGCAACAGTTTTTGCTCGGCATGATTTTTGTTACGTGGCACCTATCTCGAGTATCACACGGTAATTGATTCTTGCCCTCATACAAAGCGTGCTTACACTAGGGTATGGTTCCGGTTGATTGCTTTTACATGTACTTAAGTATATACCTTTTCCATAGATATCTTTAATTCAAAGAGCAAATGTGCATTTAAGGAAGAAGATTGAATTTTAATGTACAAAATGCACAATTCTGCATAAAAAATAAAACGGTGTTTATCAATGCCGTTAATTTTAAAAAAAAGAAAAGAATGCCCACAGATGGTATCGAACCAAGGCACTAAAACATCATGTGTAACATGACAGCGATTAAACCTACTAAGCTACACATAATTTACACAAGTTGCTGTAAATGTAAATCACTATGATAGAAATCAGTTTCCTAAATTTTTGTCGGTTCTTTGCCAAATTTGACCCCAGGGGCCAGGGTGCCCCTAAAAAAAAAGATTTATTTAGGTGAAGGCCGGTTCTGATGGATATCTAGGCCAAAAATCATACAGAAATATACAACTTTACTGAGAAAATGCTGTTTCAGCCAACTTTGAAGATTAATAATAAAATTTCAACAGCAATATGATAGGTTCAAAAAGACAAAGACAATGATAAAAATCAAAAACAGTCACCAATGAAACCAGACACTCAGCAAACAGAGGCTAATGATGATGACTTCTTGTCTTACGATCTGCATATACCATACCATTTTAAGAAAACGTCTATTTTCATAGCCAGATTTAATACCAGGTTATATAAGTGACATTACATTCGATTTTGTGTCAATTTATAGAACAATGTTTCGATGTTTTATATCTGAGCAATAAATAGTATAATATTGAATGTATTAGTATCTAATGCTTGGGTTGTAAGTCTCTGTCAGTTTATCACTTTTTATCACGTGTTTTGATATATCCAAACATTTCCAAATACACCAAAGATATTTTTCGTATTCTTGGATCTTTCTATTTTTATGGAAATGGAAGTGATAGTATTTTTCATTAAAAAAAAGACTACATGTTCTTTTTAATAATTATTGATTTCTAACAAAATACCTTAACTTACGATTAAAAACGCTCTTTGGTGCAAAAAAATATTTAAGCTGACAAGTTGGTACATGCAAGGGATTATTTTTTCATTCACAAATGTTTGCAATCTAAAATGTTCAATCCAATATAATAAATTATTTGTATAAGTATTTGCTCCCTGCTAAAAATATGAACAATATCTGTGTACATATAATAGACTTTCTACAATCTGCTCAAAAAATGTTTATGACTTTAATTTATTCTCTGTTACCATTTTATCATTACTTTTTTAAAACCAATCTTGATCTTTTTTTAAGTTTATATGTATTTTGTTTCTGCTAAACTGTTGTCATCTTGATATATTATATAAATATAATTTTACTTTCCAACATATTTTGAACCAGTCTTTATTATTGCAGATTAAAGTAAATCCATAAAGTTGCACTTCAACGAACTCAGTTTTCTAATATTTGCTATGCAAAATAGCTTGTCAAAGTCTAAGCATCAATGATCGTAATACCTAAAATCCCTTTAGATCCCTGCTGTAAATTCAAATTAATTGTGACTAACTGAACTCCAACACGTTCATTGTACAATGCTACCTTTACATCTTCTTTCAAAAACTGATATCTTCTTCACGTAATGTACACCTTAAACTTAAAAAAAATCAGATGTCATTATGATCAGTGTTGTTTCTCTTCAATAAACTATACCTTTTAAAATATATTAAAAAAAACGTGAAATCTAAGTCTCACGCGAACGCTGTTACTTCATTAGCCGGTAAATATAACAACAGATTTTATTGATTTCCTTAACATTTAAAATAATTCCCCAAAAGCTTAAACATCTTCCTTGATTTCATTGATACGTTCTAACATAGACTTGTTGACTTAAATGTTTATAAAACATTTACAAATGCTGTAATTGTAACTATGAGACATTTCTTAAATTAATGTGCACCAATACATTATTTTCATCACCTTCATAAACCATATATTAAATGTAGATATATTTAAAACTGTTCACTGTGTTTACAACTTTTTTTCTGGTGAACGTTTTTGATATTGAGTGTATATATTTTGATTCATCGTGCATTTTTAACCTGTAACAACATTTCATAACTTTTGGTCTTTTAATCTGATCGATACAATAATTGTGTCTGTTTTTCTCTAAATGCTGCTAAAAATAATGTGATTATTTTCTGATACACTTTTAGAATTATGAAGTAAAAAGTGAAAACCTATCATGTTATAGATAGCTTCTTTAATATAATTTTGAATACTCTATGATTTAGATTGTCATTTTTAAATCTTAATCATTATCAAAACAGCAAACTGGTAATTTTACAACTATTGTTGTCCATACAAAACTGTTGTTGAGTTAAACATTATGATGGTCATTTCTTGTTTTTCTTTCCTTGACTTGATGCAGGAGGTTGGTCCACCCTGAGATCATGACCTAGTTCCTTGATATGTGTAAACAGTTTGTTACGGGTTGGAAACACTTCCTGGCAGACATTACATTTCATCTCCTGGAACAGACAGTATACGAAGTAAATACAACAGTTAGAACTCCGCTATAAATGAAAGTGATAAGATAGAGATATAATACTGAACACAGATCACCAGGTGTTATTAGATATGTATAAGTTTTATATAAAATAAACATTAAATTTTATATTTGACTGTGTATTCTGCAGTCTTTGTTGGCGGCAAACAGCTTCCGCTTAAAACAGTACAGTATTAGTCCTATATTTAAATCAGTGGTCAACAGTGTTCAACAAACTATTTCTTATTGTTCAATAAGTTTAATTTACAGCAATACATTTTAACTAAGTAAAGAAATGATCCACACGTTCTAGCATTCAAATTCAACCGGATTTGTAAATACACATAGTTCTTTTTTCTGGAGATTAACAATGGCATCAAACAACCAGCCCTCTTAATGGTGAAAACCCCTACCTGATCAGGCTGTTTGTTCTTGCCTTTTCTCTTCGATGTGTCTTCGTTTACAACTGGTTCACAGGTGGAGGCTGTTTCCCGTCCATTTCCTGAAAGTCGTTCTGTTGTGAAATCTTTATCCGCATCTTTGTTTGAAACATTATCACTTTCTTCATTTTCGTCATTTGTAGAATTTTCCACTTGTAGAAAATACTATAAAAATGCTAGTTGTACATGAAGTTCCAAACTAGAAATTCATCGTGAATTGCAAAATTTATCCACCAGGACCCTCAAACACAAAATCTTATTGTCAGAGTTTAATCTTTAAAACTATCATTGTACTGAAGAATATAATTATAGGTCTAGAAAACAAATATTTTGATAACATTCAAAAAACTTTAAAACTATCATTGTTAACTATCTATATAAAATATACAGTTTTCTAAAATTGGATCTTTTTAAAAAACTTGTTATGTTTAATATTAATGAAAACAATGCAGAAAAAATTGAACCTTTATTATTAGGTGTTTTAAACCTCATGTTTTTATTGTTGTTTTGTTAGGAACAGTGATGACTAACATGCATGATTACAGACTTAAGGCTATGGTTTGTAATATAATTGTGAACCTTTGTTTAACTGGTTCATATGTTAGATTTAAATCATTCACAACATCAGTTAAATCTTCTACATCCTACAAATGAAAACATAATATAGGCACAGCATCGAAGATTATGACTTAGCACTACTACTATGAACTCATTCTTGATTTCTCAAAAATTTTGCATTATTCTGTACTTCTTCTAAAGTCAATAACGACCTCTATATTTACGATATATCCACTAATATTTTTCTTTATTCTAGTTTTCACCTACCAGCATTAGGTTTAATCCTTTTGCCCGTCTAGGAATATACACAATCCTTTATCTTTTAAGGCGGCTTACTACATTTTGAAATAATCATATCAGCAAAAAATTACTTGATTATGAAAGATGGCAAGATGCATAAGAAATATATATTTCAAATAGGTGCGAAAAATGACAAATATTCGATGATTTGAAAAAATTCAATGCAGTAAATATAAACGAGAGCCCAAAGCTAATTTGACCTCGTGATCTGTGCAACACAAGCCCATAGCTTAACCACTGAGCTATGATGATATTCAACTAAATCAATTGATTAAACACAACATTTCAATAGCCATCTTGTGACATTGTGTCATAAAGAGTATAAAGATTGATGTTGTGAACTATTTGAAATGCCTGCAAAAATTTCATTTAGAAGTGTTTTGTTCTTTACGTGATGTTTATTTGAATACTATGATAAATATTTTAGAAAGAACAAAATACGGTAATATGTCATAATTTCAAATAAATTGTGGAAACCTTCAATACAAAAAAAAATATGGAAGCTTGTAATGTGAGTTAGGCGATGACATTTTCTCAAGCATTAACTTCTTTACATACTATAAACCAACATTTAATTGTGTGCAAGAATTTTTCGAGAGTTTTGCGAAAGCCTGTTTGTCGTAAATATTCCTTGCTGCCAAACAGTCCTGAATGCGCTTTGGAACTGAATATTACGGATCCTCGACACCGCATGACTTCTACTGCTTATGACAATATGTCACAACATGGTAATTTTAACGCATTCTGAAGCAGTTTATATCGCCAAAATTTAGTGTCTATCTTTGTGGACAATGGTTGTAGCTTCGATCCACCGACCCACAGGTCTCAGGTTCGAATACTGCAGGGGCTTTTATTTTTATAAATAGCGGTAAATTTTTTAAAAAGTTGATTTTTTCCCCCAATTGATTTTTTTAGTCATTTTCAAGACGTTCACATGCTAGAAATCCACAACCTTAAGTAATTTAGAAGAATGGACTTGTATGCAGAACACTTTCCCAGATTAGTGGAGTACCCTTAACTCAAAGACATCATAGTACAATTTCTAAAAACGTTATATCTTCAGTATCAAACAATGGTTGTCATTCTCTTTAAAATATCAGGTTAAATAACTCAAGCCTGATTGCTAGCAACACCTGTATTAAACAGTCAGCACAGCTCACCACTGTAACGGAGTTAGTGATTACACAGGTGTGGACCTTTTTTTTTTAACGGACAGTGTTTTTTTATGAAAAGGTTAGATGACAAATACAAGTTGCTAAAACCAGTTTATTTCTGGTACATCATAAAATAATGGTGTTGAAAATAAAGTCGGTTTACTTTACAGTAGTTTATCAATTAGTGTGCATTACATCACACAACTGAACTACCAGGTCCTGTATAAAGAACAAATTACCTGAGACATCAAATTCTGCTGCCTTTTCTTTTTCTTTTGTTTCTTTGATAATTTGTAATAAATTTATGCAATGCACTGATTCTATGAATACTTAATATTCTGACATACTAGTTCAGTTGTGTATTTTTTTTTTATTTTTCCTGGTTTATATTCCTCTAAGAACTTATAACTCAATGTCACATGAAATGAGTTTTCTTACAAAACAGATGTCGTTCATGGCAAGTTATATGTACATGTACCTGAGAGATAGAAAGAGGTATTGTATAAGGAGAGAGAAAGAGAGAGAGACAGAGACAGAGAGACAGAGACAGAGAGAGGGGGGGGGGGGGCAATGGTAAATTATGTGAACACCCTGAGTAACTATTTTGTGAAAGTTGCTTCAATAACCTGATAACTTGATATTACTAGAATTTTTATAAGGATATTACTGCTCTTTAGTCAAGGAAATTACAGTACAATTTAAAAATTGATGTCTTAAAGTCTCTTTCTTTCTCTCTCTCTCTCTCTTTCTTTCTCTTTCCTCTCTCCCTGCTTGCTAGTATTCGCCTTAATGTTCGCCCTAATACGCACTTCAATAGATTTGTATGTAGATCAATTTAAATGTTAATGCGATGTTTGTCAAACTCTGCTAGAGAAATCCATGGGCCATTTTTCCTTACATCTATTCCCCTTGTTTCATTTTATTGAGCGTACTTTTGTAACTCCTGTATACAAAATCACACAAACTGTGCATTTCAATTTATTTGACTAAAAGTTTTATTTTTCAATTCAAACAAAGCTTGGACTCTCTCTCTCTCTCTCTCTCTCTCTCTCTCTCTCTCTCTCTCAGTTACTTTCCCTCTCTCTTTCTACAATATATGTCTCCAATCAACTCTTACTAATGATTTGCTATTAAAAATGCAAGTCATATATCTTTTAGAGGAAGAAATCACTTCCAAATACATTTTATAAAAAGCATCAATTTTTGTTAAACACTTCTAACCTGATAAAATTAAATAAACAATTGAAACAAAATGAAAGTACAAATAATAATAGGTAAGAAAATTTCCAAATACCTATAATTAGCAAAGAAACTCTCACATATTTGAAATCTTTACAATGGAGTCTTTGCCCCCATTAATGTAAGTAGAAAGAAATATCTTAAATTATTAATAACTTGCTATGTAAAATGTAGATAAAAAATAGTAAACCTTTTTTTTTCACCCATCTTATATAAATTCAGCATTGAAAAATAGTCTAAAACACGTTTTAAAACTTCCATTTAAAAGATTTTTGTTTATAATGCATTAATCAAACACTTACACTAAACTCTTACTCAAAAACATTTTAACTTTATCAGTGTTTCCTTTATAGAATCCACATTTATAAGTGCAATAATGGAATAAGTGATTGCACTATTTTTAACAACTAATACTAATCTGATATTTGTCGATATATTTATCTGATCTTCCTAAATGGTGAATTTTTTAATTGTCACGCATATAATAATTAATGGTAGACGTGAAGGAATTGATCACTTGTCAGAGTCAGTTGGGTAAGTTTTGCATTCTCAAAAGCCTATAAAATTACATGTATACTTATAAATGATCTATTTTAATTCTGACAGATGTAAGGGACTACAGCACATATCAGAATCAGTGTTTGTGGGACTGTGTGAGAAAGTGGGGACCTCACAACAGGTGGCCCTCAGGAGGGAGATAGAGAACATCAGTGAGATGGTGGGGAGACGAGTGACATCTAAATATGGGCCCATTAAGATGCTGAGTGGAAGTCGGAGAGAAGGACTTAGGTTGGCAGGATCAGATGTGGACTTTATGATCTGGCCAAACAACCACCGTGTGATCATGGACATGTCTCAGTCTGAGAATTACAACACAGCCAATACAACCTTGATTCTCTCTGACAGTTTTGGGAGTCCACCAGGATTCACTCTACTTCAGTTACTGACACCAACAATACACAGAGAAGTCCAGTCAGCATGTGTCAGAATTAAGGACAGATTCTATATATCTAGTTCTATGTATAGACAGTTAACTTGTTCTAATATATTTCCTAATTCTGTTGTACATGGACCTTGTGGTAGTAGTAATATAGCAGGGATGGCAGAATATGACACTGCCCATTGTTTTGTTGGTGATTTTTGGCCTCTGTCTGCCTCCTCATGGATAGACAGATGTCACTCATGGCCTGATCATGAAGTTGTCAATGACATTGTCAGAAATGGATGTCACTTTGTAGCAATAGGACACCCATTAGGACCACATATAAATGAAGAATGGAGAGTTTCGTTTTCTCTGGCAGAGTATAAATGTGTGTCAGCAATGAACCACAGTCAGTTTATGACGTATGGCTTGTTAAAACTCTTCTTAAAAGAAGTTCTAAACCAACAATTAGAAGAAAACAATAAACTGTTGTGTTCCTATCACATGAAGACAACAGTTTTCTGGGCCATTCAACAAAACACACTACCTCACTGGTGTCCAGAAAATTTCCTCGCTGGAGTCTGGGTCTGCTTTCAACTCCTCCTAAAATGGGTGTATGAGGGGATCTGTCCTAACTTTTTTATCCCACAAAACAACCTATTTCTGACAAAGGTTCATGGCTCAGCACAAAACATATTGTTCCTACAGTTATATGAATTGTACAAGAAAGGTCTGGCCTGTCTGTTACAGAGTTCCTCTATCAGGTCCTACATCATTGATGTCCTATATAATCCAAGAGCTTTTGTTTGTACAGATGAGAGTATAATGGCGTCTGAAGTTGATCTTGATTTGGAACTTTTCTCTTCTATTGGTTTTCCTACGATGTCAAAAAAGCACATGTGTATAAAAGCCACACATACAATTGAACAGTTGGTAGCTTCAACCCTGACACACTTTCATGTTGTGATGTTACAGAAATTTACAGCCACCACCCTTCAGTGCACTGCTTTTATATTACACAACAAGTACTCAAACACAGGTGTCAACAAACAGGTGTATATTGCAAACAAAATGTCCTGTCACATGCTGAAATTAGCAGCCAAGTTTGGATTTATTTCTGACATGTTGTATACTGCAATGTATTATTACAAGACACTCAGATACAGGGAAGCTTTATCTGTCATAGAGATGACAAAGGTCAAGATAACACAGCCATATCTGATGTATAATGACCACGTAGACAGAGAGAGGTATATTGAGGCTGTGGGGGGACAGTCCTGGTCTACAAAGATGACGCAGACTGTAGCAGAGGATATCAATCTAAACAACAGAATCTGTTATATCAGTGAAATAATACCAGAACAACTGTCTGCTCTACATAACAGAAAGCCTACATTAGATATCCCAGTGTTTGTAATGTTACATTTCCTAGAGTTCTTGTGTTACAGACACATTGATAGAACCTTATCACAAGCAGCTCTTGATGAGCTACAGGTCCTAATCCACCATGATCAGGGACGGTATGTACATAATTCACTCAGAGACATCTCCTGGGAGATCCTGGGGATCTGTCAACAGATCAATGGGAATCTCCAGGCTGCTCTATTCTCATACCAACAGTCACTGATTACACAGTATCCATTACACAGAATACAAACTGCTATACAGAGGAGGATACAGGATCTGATAGGTACAGTCCCACTTCATTAATACATTTCCACTAACTGAGTCACACAAATGATGTAATTTAGTCATATATTTTACTTATCGTACTCATATCAACACTCACTGTTCACAGGGTATATAAAAACCCAAATACAAACTGCTACACAGAAAATAATACAAGATATGTAATTGAATAAGCAATTCTGAAAATAAGATCCAAAGGACTATATACAGCTGTATAATAAGGATTGTTTTCAAGCAGTTTTTGTTTCAGGAAACATTGAGCGATTGCTTGAGCAAACAAAATAATTTCATCAAAGATGAATCTATCCAAGACTTATAAGTGACAAAAAGTTTGTTCTTGTTCAAAGCCCTACTCTATATTTTTCATTCAAAAAAAAATAAGAAAAATGCCAATTTTTGACTCATTTTGATTGAATCATAAAAATAGCATCTCTTCTGAAGTCATATTCTCCCAGTGAATGCAAATGAATCAAATAAATAGGTGGGGCACATATTATATCTACTATTTTAAAAAATAAAATAACAATTTAATGTACCTAAACACTTTTAAAAATTGCGAATTATAAGGGCAAAATTTGACTCTTATTATAAAAATAGTTCTTTCAAGCGTCATTAGCAAAATCAATTTATAAAGAAGTTTCTTTTTAACAGGAAAAATATACCAGTATGTGTTATGGGAATTCATATTTAGTTTGATATAGAGGTTAAATCATAAAAAAAATCTTTTCAATGTTTATCTTCTTACCATGAATATACACCATAATAATTATATTAAGAGAAAATAAAGAGAGACGCATGATATTTTAAAAACAACGCAGATGAAACATCATATCTTAAATGATCAAAAACCTTGAGAATTATGTGTCATCATTCTGTTATTGCATGTATGTCAAGTAACAAGCTTAGTATGTGTGAGTCTATCTTAGGCAAAATTATATTCCCATGGATCACACTGCTCAGATGAGTAACAGGTCTATAATGGTGTATTTATTTGCATATTTTCACATGATGAAACTCTATGATCCCATTTGTGGTCACTCCTGTCTTCAAGAACCAAAGTACTTAAAGTACAGATATCCATACTCATTTTATAATAACGGGATCTCTAATTATAAAATGACGTAGGCTATTAGTGAAAACAATTGATTCCACCGCTCATCATCAACTACTCGTGGTATTTTTAATGTTAAAAAGAACAAGATTACCATGTGATGTTTGTAAATTTACACTGCAAAACTGATATGCTATACATTATACATTCTACATTCTCCTTTAAGGAGACTGAATGGTCATCAAATTAACCATCAGATCTAGCTTAACCTTTTAAATATGATATTTTGTGCCTAAAACTATTATTACGTAGAGAAAAAAATCCATTTTATTTAGCTTTAAAATTTGAATGTTTTTCCTATATCTTATTACACAGCTCTCATCTAAAGAAAGTGTGCATTGTAGCAATAGCCTGGCCATCGCTTACACAAAGAGTCCGAATCAAAATTATCTTTACATGTGTTTACATTGTAATTTAACTTCAAATCATGTTTGTAGATATATTTTTTTTTAAATTGAAAGTACTGTATATGTTATATTCCTTTACTATTTCTTAAAGTATAAGTTCTATTGGCAGTGAAGTGTCTAGTTGAACACTCTAGAAGCCGGCTATTGCTCTTAGAGCAATCGCCCAGCTAAAAATGTTCATCATTTTCGCCTGACCCACTAGAATGCCATACTATTCAACAGGAATTTTTTTACTGATATATTTTAGGATAATCATTTTCAAATATTTTTTTCCATTTTATTCCTATAGCCCTATTATTGAACCATAGTTTTAACAATTCTTTTATGTTCAATAAAATTGTGCAATCTTTTCAGGTCATATTATTATTCTTCGTATTTCATCCTGTAATAGTTAAAAAATTTGGAATGTGCAAAGCAAATATAATGTTGTTGGAAATGTTGGCAATTTTAAAGTATTATTACTTGATATCTTTCTATATTTTCCTATTTATGATTATAAAATGGTTTATCTATATGTGTATGCGTATATCTTTGAATAAAAATATTCAAGTTTAAAACAGTTCTTTTAATCAAACATAATGAACAAGGTCCCATATTTAACTTTTTTTATCAATGTACAGTTCCAAACTGTTACAGTAGCCACAAAACATGCCCAATGATCTTAAAGCAAGAGTCAGCAGTAGTATTGATGTTGTCTCTATATGAAAGAAATGACAAAATACCAAAAATGGAAACAACCGTGGTAGAAAACTGTGGTTAGTATATACACAGACCCATTTCAAAAACCTCTTTGAGATCTACTCATTTTTGTTTAGACTGGGACTCTTCAAGATCATTTTCTTCCTGATCCATCTTCTCACATATTTGTGAATCCACACCTGATATATTCTCCATCCCACTGAACTCTGGATCCACTCCTACTAGATCTATATCCTCTCTCCTCATGCCTGTATAGCAGCAACATTCTCTTTGTGTTTCTTTGACTACTCGTTGTTCACAAATCTGCTATTTCAAAAATACTTGTTTCCAGAAATATTAGCTCTCGACCATATTTTTCCATGATTAATGATATTTACTGTGGAATCATTAGATTTCGTGGTGGCTCAATTTTCGTGGAATTAGTGGATACCTCTCATCCACGAATTAATATTCTCCACGAAATGATAAATTTGGGTTATAAAGTCATATCTCCCTTTGTAGGTGTAATAGAAAATACGAAATTATGTCTCCACAAACCTGTAAAATTTAAGCGATCCACGAAAATAGGTCCCCACGAATTTTAATGATTCCACAGTAATCCATTTTTTCATAGAAGTTGATTGCGAATGTCACCTTTACCTAAATCCTCCAGATTTCAAAATGTTAAGTAATGTAAAGAAGTTGATTGCGAATGTCACCTTTACCTAAATCCTCCAGATTTCAAAATGTTAAGTAATGTTTTGATAATTCAAATCATCACAAGCCAGAGTTTTGTGCCAAGTCGACACCATCAAGTTAGTCATGCGGACAACAAAAATTTGATTTGGGATAATACAGGATTTTTATTCAACAAATTTTGAGTCTTCTATCCCCAGCTTTATTCATTAGATTTTCTTTATATGGCATGCTAAAGTATATTTGTATCTTTATTATGCAAACTGTTCTAATGTCTTTCGAACATTAATAAGTAGACATTGTGACACTGTCACAGTGTGGTATAAAAAATTTGTTCATATGGGTGATTACTTCCAATTAATGGGTCATGAATGTGATAAAAACCAATAATTTCTTACTAAGTGGGAAACAAGGTAAAGCTAGGTGCAACAAAAAATCGATTTCCTTTCATATGTTGTATCATTAAATGTTTGGTATCATTAAAAAAAATGGTAAAAATATCCTAATCAGACTTACATAAAAAAAAAATCACTCGCTGTGGCCATCAACTCGACATCTAGAAATTCCGAAGACGTATAATCAATAAACAATGGTTATTTCCATTTTTAGTATTCTAATATGTTTTAATGTGTTAATGCCTTGATAGTAAAACATATACACACTTACATGATGATAAAAATCATGTTTTTTTCTACATGAGTAGGAATATTAACCGGACGCACGCTTCGCCTACTAAGAGTACAGTTTATTCATGCCTTGCTATTTCGGAAATCGACAAAACGGTGGGACATATCATATTATGTTTATTGCATGTACCGTAATGCTTCCGCATTACAATAAGAGAACAGGCCAGTGACATATTATATGCCGATCATTCCTTTAAAAAGAATACTTGCTCCCGATTACGACAAGCAGCATTCGGCGGGTGTGACCGGTCAGCAGAGGATGCTCACTCCTCTATGGCACCGGCTCCTACCATTAACTTTTTGTAGAGGCCCTTGTTTGCTCTGCTCCTGTTTTGTATTTTTCTTTGGGCTTTTGATTTTGAACACTGTCCGTTATCATCACATTTCACTAGCATTAATTAATCAACTATCGGCAAAAATTAATCCCTGAACTCTGGAATTTGAACAAGAATAAATTTGAATTTAGTAATTGCCTATACATAAGCTTCCGCTTTAACACAGAGTTTCGTAAATGTAGCGGATCCACATTTTATGGTTTTGGAGAAGCATATAATTTTTACAAAAGATCTTGTTGTTCATTAGTATATTAAAATAGAAATATTTTTAGAGAGCATACTAAGAATAAAGCGAGGACAGCACATCCACGGTGTCTTTAGATAAACGCATTATCTTTGGATTCATGAATGGGGTGGGGTCGGTCATGACATGGAACGTAAATGTGGCTTTTTCATTTAAAACAATTAGCAAAATATACTTTCAAATAAGAAAGAAAGAAATGTTTAGTTGGAGAAGACATAAAGCTAATAAAATAAAATATTAAAACAAAATAAAATTACAGGATATACAACTTTAGGTGTGACAATGAAAGGCATTAATGTAAGGATGTGTAAGATAGTTGAGATCTGACACGTAAAAAAGTATTTTAAAAAAGCCGAAAACTTACATCAGGGAGATGGTGGAAAGTAAAAAGAAATGATAAGGCAACCACGATAGTGAGTGGATGAATAAGAGAAGGGTTTAGAAAGCATGAAGGATTCAGTCACTTTTATCACCAAGATGCAAAAGCATTCAATCAGCTTATTTCAAGATAAGACAGTGTCTAGTATACAGTCTCTGTTTGGAAAGATTTATGACAACGTTGATCCAGCTACTGGACTGAGACACCCGCGTCGACTACAATTTAAAATATTTGTTTTAACACCAACTAGATTCCATTTATTTAAAGGAAATGCTCCCCGATTATATAACTTATTTATAATGTTGCAAATAATCTACGTAAAGATTTTTGATATATCTGTGTTATGATATACATTTTACAATATTTCTAATCTTCAAAACTGACTAGTGTATATTATTATAATATATGCTCTTTCTCAACTATCCATTTTTTATTTTCCAGGATGTTATAAAATATATACAACAGACAAAATAAACCTCTTAGTTTATAAGAGTCAATTGACTACTAGTATATTGCCTCGCCTACATAATGAATATTATTGTTTTATGCTAACATTGTAATCACAAGTATATAACAGTGAAATGTAGTGATAACTATCAGTGTTCCAAAATCAGAAGTTCAAAGGAAAATTACAAAAAACGCAGCAGAGCAAACACGGACCTCTACAAAAAATATAGGTAGGATCAGGTGTCATGGAGGAGTGAGCATCCTCTGCTGACCGGTCACACCCGCCGTGTGCTCTTTGTCGTAATCGGGAAAACTGGAAAATCCGTAGACAATTCGGTAATTTATAATGGCCTAACAATAAGTATGAAAAAGTCAGTCAGCATTCGACCTAGCGACAAGACTAACAAGCATCTGTAACTTTAACATGAAAAAACACAAAACGACGTGTCTGTTGAATTTATCGTTTATTGCTATGCGTATACAAGGAATTCAAAAAATTCCTTTACAATTTAAAACCCGAGAAAGAAGACCACTCCCAAAGAGCCAGCTCCCCAGGACCATATACTAATATTGACACCATGTCGTTTTTCTCCATTTTAAGGATGACGGTGGATGATCCAGTTTCGTAATTGTTTCCCCCTGTTTTCCCATTGATATGACTGTAACCTACAGGTTTACCATTTATGACAAGCTGGGTACTGAACCTAGCTCCAGGGCTGGATGCAATAGTCCACGTAAAAGAATAGTGACCTCTGTTCGGGGCAGTAAATTTGCCCGTGGCAGGGTTATAAGCTTTACCAGTGTTTAATGTAACTGTACCGAAAACTACGACGTCCTTATCTTTTAAATTCTTCTGATCTGTCGACAGCCGTGCATGAAATGCAACTACATCTGCGAATACCAAACAATAATTAGAAAAATAACAAGTACTTGTTACAAGATTTCATAAGGGAACTTTCAATTTTTCTCAGATGATGCTTGAAAATGCTTTGATTGTAACCTTTGCATACACCTGAGGGTTACATCAGGTTCTAATTGATCGTTTATCTATATGAAAGTGTTTTAATTCTTTTGAATTCTTTATTTTTAAGATAAAATTAGAAAAAAAAACAAGCTTTTTTATGCCTTCACTTGGTTATTTTATTTACCTATATGCAGCTGAATTGATCAGTTACTGCATGCACCATAATAATAAGGGAAAAACTTGTTATATAGCTTTGATATATCCCTATAACCACCATTTTAATTTTATGTTTTTATTCTGGAGTTTTTTAATACACAAGTTTGTAAGGTTTTCATGTTTGAATAAAGGTAAAAGGATTTTTTTAATAAAACCGAAAGTAATTAAAAGAAAATGACCATACCTCTTTCTTCACAGCGTTTATCTTGATATCCCATTCTTCTACATACATTATTGTATTTATTGTACTTGGTAATGAAGTCATCACTTCCGCGCACCCTCCAAAACAGAAGGAAAAATAAAACTGTTCCATACCTGATACAGGAAAAAAACAATATGATATTTCCTTAGGAGACATTTAAATTTAAGCTTTCAACAAATAAAAATATATCAACCATATAAATCATCATTGAAAGCATCCGATATATTAACATAAACATTATGTCAGTGTAATAGAATAATTATATATTTTAAATTTAGCTAATGTTTTACATTTACACGTTTTAAGGTACAACAGATTTTATCTTTAAACGATTCTAAATTTTCCCTTAACAGTATTCATCCTAAAATACCAAAACATACATCTGATCAAATTTAAGTTACTTAAAGTCTATATTTGGAAACAATTTCGGTAAAGACCTTCAATCCTTTTAATCAATCAAAATCATTCAGACCTGCAATTGGAAAAAAGAGTTACTTACAGTTTATCGACCCTTGAGACGAACAGGAAGCTCATTTTAATTTTTGTGTGTGTTGGTCTGACGATTAAAGTCTTCAGTGATGTGGTATGGCTTATGATGGCTGTATGTATTTATAAAAATGCATGTATATAATGTAGATATCCTCATTACATGTAAAATGTAACATGAGCCGTTTATTTGGTGTTGATTTTCTTAATATACACGGATGATTGAAAACTCATAATTTAGTCTTGTTTTCTTTCACAAAGTCGTTCAATTTTTATTGTATATTGACGTTGAGATAAATGCTTTTGAAAAATTGTGAACTAATTATTTGTTTTTATTTTAAACGTTGATGTTTGAGGGTGGATAATAAAGGATGCCTTTTGATAATTTACTGGCGATAAGACAATAGCTAGCGACTGTTACCCGAGACAGCAACTATTTTCCAAGGCGCTCTAACAGCCACTAAATAAGTGCTTAAATAACATTGATGAGAACTTTATTTGTTAGCGATGAAGAGTGTTTTTAATAAAAAACCTCGAGTAATGGGACTTGAATTTTACTCATTGATCCGATACCAAAGGTTTTAAAAAAAAACAGCCCAAATGTGTCAACAAAGTAGGGTCGATGATGAAAAAAATAAATGCTTTAGACGGGATTACTGAGTATTGGCAAAAAAAAAAATAAACAAATCGCAATGCTCACAAATACTTGGTCTAAAACTGAAGCGAAATTAACGAACTTTTCAACCAGAACATGCAGATTACTAATCATACAAAATATCCAAGGAATTAACAACTACAGCAATTTAAATGAACCTCAACACAGATTTTTGTCAACTTAACAGCGTTCACAACATCAACGTCAAGTTCCGCCATTTTTACGTTTACTCAAAAGTACGCTGCCTTTCAACATTTAAAAATGTGGATCCACAAGCACAACACTTTATGTGAAAAGGAGGATACAGTACCTTGTAAACTGAAAATTTTAGGTGGTAAAATAAAGTAATATCAGAAACTGTTCATCCCCCCCCCCCCCCCCCCAGAAAAATGCTATCTTGACTACATTGCCTAACTAACCATAGACTAAGACAAAGAAGGAATAATACATTTTCAAAAATCTAGAGTTTTAATATGAGTATTATCAGCTTTAATGTACAATGTCTTTCAAAAATTAATCAAAATCTGTAAAAAAAAAAAAAAATAAATAAATTACTGTTTGTTTCTTTGTTTGGTTGATTTTGAACTTTTTCTTCGAAGTTCTGTTGAACATTACTTAAATGAGTTATGCGGCATTATACCACAACAATTTAGTAACAATGATCTGGTAAAAATATGTAACATAACGGCTATTGTTGCAACCACTATTGAAATAAAACCACTATTGAAATAAATTATTTCAATAGTGGTTGGGAATGTATTTCATTAGTAGAATCACTTTGCAACCACTATTGAAATAAAACCATTATTGAAATAAATTATTTCAATAGTGGTTGGAGATGTATTTCATAAGAAGAATCACTTTGCAACCACTATTGAAATACAAGCACTATTGAACTAATTATTTCAATAGTCGTTGTAGATGTATTTCATTATAAGAATCACTTTACATCCACTTTTGAAATACAACTACTATTATATATTTTTTTAATCGTAGTTAGAAATGAATTTCTTTTTAAATGTTACCTTGTAATCACTATTAAAACACATTTGGAAAGAAAGAAGTTGTGTATCATTTTTGCAAACTTTTTTCAAATGCAAGAAACACTTAATCTACAAACAATTCCAAATTCACAATTAAGGTATTATAGATTTGAATTATTTACATTAATGATAACCGAGACTATGAAATTAATGTACTAATTAATGTTAGGATCTTCACAGCTGTGCAGAAATAAATAACCTATTCTCGCAGATTTACATACATATAAAATTGTTTTCATATCTTTCTTTTACCTTTTTTCTTTCTATAGATATTATGTTTTATATATTGTTAAGTATTAGTACAAGGGTAAACACGTTGTAAGTTACCAGAACTTTTATTCAAACGCCCTGTATATAAAATATACAACAAAATATGTTCAAACCAATTAAACACAACTACTATAGAAATAAATATTGTCGTTTACGTTTAATCAGAGTCGGGAATATTAAATTGAGTCTGACCGTCTTCAGTCTATTATTTTGTTTTTGTGTAACACTTTCGTTAAGCACAACACAAAACAAATTATTTCAATAGTAGTTGGGATGCATTTCATTATGAGATCACTTTGCAAACACTATTGTAATACAAACACTATTGAGATAAATTATTTCAATAGTGGTTGGGGTTGTATTTCATTACGACCACTATTGAAATAAATTATTTCAATAGTGGTTGGTGATGCATTTTATTACGACCACTATTGAAATAAATTATTTCAATTGTAGTTAAGGATGCGTTTCATTACAACCACTATTGAAGTAAAGTATATTATGGTTGGGATGCATGTCATTTTTATGTCTATTATTCCGTCTGTATGTAACACTTTTGATTTTGGACGGCAGGTGTTATGGGAAACATGGCGATATACAGGTGAAACAAAGTACATCGTAATTAAGAAGTAATTCGTCGTCTTATAAGAGGAAAGTGTTACATACAGACGGAATAATATACATATCATTTCACATGTATCCCAACCATGAAATACTATATTTCAATAGTGGTTACAATGAAACGCATCCTTAACCACTATTGAAATAATTTATTTCAATAGTGGTCGTAATAAAATGCATCACCAACCACTATTGAACTAATTTATTTCAATAGTGGTCGTAATAAAATACAACCCCAACCACTATTGAAATAATTCATTTAATTAGTGTTTGTATTTCAATAGTGTTTGCAAAGTGAATCTCATAATGAAATACACCCTAACTACTATTCAAGTAATTTGTTTCTGTAGTGATTAACGAAAGAAACAAAACGAAGTAATAGACTGAAGACGGTCAGACAGATGGTCAAACTCAATTTAATATTCCCGATTCTGATAAAAAGTAAACGACAATATTTATTTCTATAGTAGTTGTGTTTAATTGATTTGAACATATTTCATTGTATATTTTATATACAGGGCGTTTGAAAAAAAGTTCTGACAATTTACAACTTGTTCACCCCTGTACTTATAATTAACACTATATTTAACATGATGTATCTATAAAAAGAGAAAGGTAAAAGAAAAAATGAAAACAATTTATATGTATGTAAATCTGTAAGAATTGGTTATTTCACAGCAGTGAAAATCCTAACATTAGTACATTAGTGTCATAGTCTCATTTATTAATAAAATGCAAGTCTATAATACCTAAATTGTGTATTTGGAATTGTTCGTCAGATAAAGTGTTTCTTGCATTTGAAAACAGTTTGCAAAAATGACACACAACTTCTTTCTTTCCAAATGTGTTTCAATTGTGATTACAAAGTAATATTTATAAAGAAATTCATTCCCAACTACGATTGAAAAAATAATTCTAATAGTAGTTGTATTTCAATAGTGGCTGTAATGTGATTCTTATAATGAAATACATCCACAACCACTATTGAAATAATTAGTTCAGTAGTGGTTGTATTTCAATAGTGGTTGCAAAGTGATTCTTCTAATGAAATACATCCCCAACCACTATTGAAATAATTTATTTCAATAGTGGTTTTATTTCAATAGTGGTTGCAAAGTGATTCTACTAATGAAATACATTCCCAAAACTTATTGAAATAATTTATTTCAATAGCGGTTTTATTTCAATAGTGGTTGCAACAGCTATCTAATGGTTTGCGATGGTATATGACTTTTATTCGAGGCCTGGGTTTAGATCTTTAAAACACAGAACAAGTTGGATAAAAACCATGATCCATTACAAGCTATGAGAGATCCTATGTATTAAATTAAAAGCTTTTGAATTCAATCTTGAATGAAATTCCGCATGTAACCATTAAAAGTGGGAAACAAACCAATATGACCTTATGAGTTACAATACATTTTACAACATTTTAAATATAATGCCTTGCTGATTTAATCTCACAGCAAATAAGAAGGTGATGTAAGCAAAATATTTCACAAGTATTTCACAATAATAAACTAATCGGTTATCAGCCAATCAAAAAAACCGTTTTGATTAAACTATTTCGGTAAAACATAATCTTTTTGGTTTTAGATTTTCCCGCCTGTCTCGTTCTTTTGTATTTGTAATAATATGTAAATTTCTCAATAACATCGATAAAACTAATTCGTTTTAAATACATGTATATAAACTGTGTAAAGCATTCATTATTTTTTATTTTAAATCCCTGGCTTGGATTACGTATCCCAGTGTTTGTATTGTTACACTTTCTTGAGTTTTTGTGTTACAAACACATTGATACAAAATTATCAGATGCAGCTCTAGATGAATTACGGGTCCTTGTCCATAATGATCAGGGGCTGTATATATATAAGTGATGTATTAAAAGACATTTCTTGGGAGATCCTGGGGATCTGTCCACACATTAACGGAAACCACCTGACTGCGTTGTTTTCTTACCAACAGTCGCTAACACAGTATCCTTTAAACAAAATACAAACTGCAACACAAAGGAAAATAGTGAATATGCAAATGAATAAAAAAAAAATTGAAAATCAGTTCAATAAAAATCAATATTTTGAAGATAATGCTAAATACACAGAAAGTTGTATGCGAGCTCATTCGATGAGACGCAATAACTTAGGTTCAATCATAGATAACGATGATTCTGTTTCTTTTTCACCCTGTTTACTGTCATCATTTTGTCCAAATTAACAGATACATTTTCATTCATAAACTGGATAATAATAAGTGTCTTTAACGACTCGAAATATTGCGTTACGTATACACATGTACCTTTTGTATGTAAATGACCGAGTTAGCTAATGATCCTAATAACTGTACATATATTTTAAAACATATTTTAATCTATTAGTATCAAAACATTTCCAAATACGCTAAGAATATATTTCGTTATGTTGGATCTTCTATTTTATAGAAATGGAAGTGAAAGTATTTTTCATTTTTAAAAAAAAACTACATGTTCTTGTTAATAATAATCGATTTATAACAAAATACATTAAAATACATTTTACATTATACAAAATACATCAACTTACGATTTAAAATGCTCTTTGGTGCACAAAACATGTTAATGCTGACAAGCTGGTACATGCCAGGAATTATTTTCCCCTATAAATGTTTGCAATATAAAATTTTCAACTCCATCTAGTATACTTTTGTGTACAAGTATTTGCTCCCTGCTAACAATATTAACAATACCTGCGTACATGTTGTAGACTTTCTACATTCTGCCCCAAAAATGTTTGACTTTATTTAGATTCTCTGTTACCTTTCATCTTTACTTTTTAAAATCTTGTATTGTTTCTAGTTTATATCTATTTTGGTGCTGCTAAATTGTTGTCATCTTGATATATTACATAAATATAATATTACTTCCCAACAAATTTTGAATGTCTCTATTATTGCAGTTACAAGCGAATCCATTAAATTTCACCTCAACAAACTTAGTCTACGAATATTTGCCCTGCAAATCAGCTGGTCAGTATTATCCACAATCCCTTTAGATTCCTGTTGTAAATTCAATTTATTGTGATTAATTGAACTCAAAAACGTTCATAGTGCATATTTCACATTACCATGAGATGTCCAATTAACATAAACTTGATGACGAAAATATTTTTGTTTAAAAATTATAACACGCTTTAATTTTATCTATGAGACATTTCGTAAATAAACATAGGTAAATACAGATTACAAAGCTTATCAAAACGAGGCATCAACTTTATGAGACCATCTTTATCATATTACAATGTATATGAAAAATCATAGTTGATGATCTTGGATACTCTTGGATACTGTAGTGTGGTTTGACACAATATCGTACATCATATGTTTAAAAAATTGTTTGATAATCATACGGTATTGTGAGATACAATGTTAATCAATACACTAATATAAAATACGTTATTGCATCCTGTGATACTATACAATATTGTATCATATAATATATCATATGATACAATATAACGTTCAATTTCCTATGAATACATCTAGCTAATTCATGTGCCATGAGCACATAAATAAACGTCATCACACGTTTGGATTTATTATTGTAATATTAAAAAAAAAGTTCAAACTTACATAACCAATTTGATAAATACTTACGGAAATTAATCGTTAAATCATATCTATTTGTTAATAAAACAGATTTTTTCAACAAAGTTTCTGGCACTTAATATTCTTAGTCGCGGAAGCGAACTAAATAACATGTTGATATGGCTGTTTCATGTATAACCCTGATTAAGAACATAAATAATGGCTTTAAAGCGACGATACCAAAATAGTTCATACAAATAGACATCAGTATGAATAAAAATATAAGCATTGAATGCTTAAGTGATACAATACGATATTGTTACATATGAAATGACATTGCATCAAGATATGATATTGCATTATATATTATTAAATGGTACTGTATCATGTTATACATTTATTGTATTTGATCACATAATACAATATCATAACATAATATGTGATACAATATAGAATCATAAATAATACAATATCATATCATATATTAAATTACAATATTGTAACAAATTATATTGTATGATATAGTATGTTACCGTTTTATAAATTATGATACTGAATCATGATATTGTATTGTATGATACTGTATCAAATATGTGATAGATAATGTGTTATTGTATCATATGATACATTATAATTTGATACAACATTGTATAATATAATAAAATAATATATTTTACAATATTATATTATACAATTTCATGTGATACAATAATATATTATATAATATCGTATTAAATTTAAAAATATTATTTATTACAATATCATATGATACTATATCTTGTGTTACAATAATTTATCATATAATATAAAATTATATGATATAATATTGCATCATATTATACAATATCATATCATACAATATCAAATGTTACAATTTCATATCATAATATACAGATAAATTTGATACACTATCATATTGTATGATATATTTTTATACAATATTATAATTATATTTTATGATATAATATTATATCATATAATACAACAGTGTGTCATATCATACAATATTTTATCATAGGAATCATGTTATATCGTTTAACAACAAACACATCTATCAAGCAAGTTTGAGTAAGGTAGGAGTGTTTTTAGCATCCTTGATAATAGAGATCAGGCTCTGCATCTGAAGCTTTCTCTGCAATTCATTAATTTAGTTAAATCAACCATGCAAGTTTGAAATAGTACAATTATCTATTAAACCTATTATCTATTGTGACCTGTTCCAAAAACCTAAACCCTCTCCAAACCTCATACAGCATCTGAAACCTATGGCTCAGATTTGACATCCACACCTGTGGAGTGCATTAGAATCACAAGATGCATCATATATTCAAATTTGATAAAGATTAAACCAATAATAACTAAGATTTGTCTATCAAAGGGCACCTGCTCTAAAAACTTTAACCAGCTCAAAAATCATTTATTATCTGATACACTTTGCAGATTTATGAAGTAGACTGTGAAATCTTACAATGCAATTGATAGCTGTTTATCTTCTTTAATACAATTTTAAATACTCTATGATTTAGATTGTAATTTTCAATTTTTTTTAATTTTATTATCAAAACAACAAATTGGTAATATTACAATTATTGTTGTCCATACAAATAATATTGTTGAATTAAACATTATTTTGGTCATTTCTTGTTTTTCTTTTTCTTTCCTTGACTGGATACTGGAGGTTGTTCCACCCTGAGAGCATGGCCTAGTTCCTTGATATGTGTAAACAGTTTGTTACGGGTGGGAAACACTTCCTGGCAGACATTACATTTCATCTCCTGGAACAGACAGCATGCAAATTAAATAGATGGAACTGAGCTGTGACTGAGTGATCAGATATAGATACATCACTGAGAATAATAAGATATACAAAGTCATGTACATATATCAGAGACAAATAAAAGTACCTGGAGTCAGGTCACCTAATACCGAGTGTTATCAGATATGAATAAGTTTTCTAGTAAATTAACTTGGAATACCATTATTGTTTTGCATTTGACTGTGCATTCTGTTAAGTCTTTTTTGGTAGAACAAGGCTTCTGCTCAATTAAATACAGTATCAGTCCTTCTTTAACAAGAGGTCCATGGGCCACATCGCTCCCCTGAACAACAACAGCCATAATGAAATCAGATTTATGGAGTCATATAGAAAATATCTGGACAATGTAGTAGAATAGATACTGTATAAAAATATTTTCAAATTTTTTCTTCAGATATTCCTATGTTGAACATTGAGCCTTTTTGAACAGGATGATTTTGAAGTCATTTCCCATAATAATACTGTAACAGTTCTCAAGAAGATTTGAAACAAATATCTATAAACCTACATCAAACTTTAAACCCCTGGTGGAGCCCAAAAATTATCCAGGGTCTAAGTAATTGAAAATCAACAATATGTCAAGATGCTTGCATATTAGTAAAACCATGTATTATAACATTTAAGTTTATGAGAATAATACAATTTGTTTTCCTATGTAAAAATTGCCCCTTCCCCACATTGTGGCCCCACCCTACTCCCCAGGGATCATGATTTAAACAAACTTAAATCTACCCTACCTGAGGATGCTTCTACGCAAGTTACAGCTTTTCTTCCCAATTGGTTTTTGAGAAGAAGATCTTTAAAGATTTTTCTCTCTATATTCCCAGGTAAAAAGGTGCCCCCAACCCATTGTGGCACCACCCTACCCCCAGGGATCATGATTTGAACAAACTTGAATCAACCCTACTTGAGGATGCTTTAACATGAGTTACAGCACTTTTGGTTTTTGAGAAGAATATTTTTGAAAGATACCAACAAATTTTCAATAATTGTTAATTAACTCCCTTTGAAAGAGGGTGTGGCCCTTCTTTTTAACAAACTTTAATTCCCTTTACCTAAAGATGCTTTGTGCCATGTTCGGTTTAAATTGGTCCAGTGGTTCTGGAGAAGAAGTCCAAAATGTAAAAAGTTTACAGACTGACAGATAGACAGATGGACGCCTGACAAAAAGTGATTTGAATAGCTCACTTGAGCTTTCAGCTCATGTAAGCTAAAAATACGTTTGTCAACAGACTGTCTTTTAGATCCACTAAATTTTTTTTAATATGATCATATTTTCCAGCAATAAATTATTAAGCAAAGATCCAGAAGCTCTATCACTCAAATTCAATTGAATTAGAATATATACAGAGTTTTAAATATCCTGGAAATGATGTCAATCAAACAGCCCTTTTAATGGTGTAAACCCTTACCTGATCTGGCTGTGTGTTCTTTCCTTTCCTCTTCGATGTGTCTACATAAATGACTGGTTCCTTTGTGGAGGCCGTTTCCTGTCCATTTCCTGAAAGTCGTTCTGTTGTTGAATCTATATCTAGATCTTTGTTTAAAACATTATCACTTTCTTCCTTTTCTTCTTTTGCAGAGTTCTCCTCCTTTTAAAAAAGTAATACCATGCTAGCTGTACATATGAAGTTCCAATACATAATAGTGACTTGCAAACTTTTTCTTTCCATCCTCATAAACAATATTTATTGCAATTATTTCATCCTTAATGAAGCATCGCTTTATATTTAAATACATGTATTTCTTTATTCATAGAGATTTGAAAATTCAAGCACAATTAAATTGTGAATTAAAAATCACTTTCATTTTCAATAATTTTAGATGTAATTTGTTTTTGTGATCACATTCTCCTCCCTGCAGATGTTTTGACTCAGTAATAGAGAAGAGTGCAGGTGAATTTTACTGTACCGAGATGTCAATTGAAGTTTAAAAAGTTTTCAGGCCAAGTATTGACCATATGGTCGCCTTGAATATTTGATTTTCGAAAACAAAAGAAGGTTTCTGAGTTACCTCTAGCTGTTCTTTAAGTCTTGATTCCTTTTCTTTCCTTCTTTCTTTTTTTGATTTTGTACTATAAAAAAATAATCATTAGCCCTAGAAAATAATTTATTTTGGAGATGTTCACAAAACATTAAAATTGCAATTAAAAACTTATCCATATCTATTAAAGAAATTTCTCATATTCATTTTTCTTAATTTTGTTGTTTATTAAATAATCTTTAAAAACGACAGATGCAGAGAAAAGCTTGCATCTTACGCACATGTGTTTTATAGCTAATGGCTTTACAGTTGTTTCATAAAGGACAGTGATGTTAAACATGATTACAGACTTAAGGCTGGGTTTGGAATAATATTGTATACCTTTGTTTAACTGGTTCATCTGTTAGATCTAAACCATTCACAACACTGGTTAAATCTTCTACATCCTACAAATAAAAAGCCGCAACTTGGTAACATCATCAAATATCATGACTCTGCACTGTAAAATTCAACTTATTCTTGATTTCCCCCAAAAAAGTTCTGCATTATTCTGTACATTTAGAGTAAATATATATTAATAAACAATAATATTTTTCTTCTCTGCTAACATTAGCTTTAATCCTTTTGTTCTTGTAGGAGTACACCCATTTCTTTCAATTTTTTTTAAGTGGCTCAGTTATACACCTTAAAATATTTTCTCTTGATTATAAAAGATAGCGTAATGCACAAGAAGTATATATGTCAAATAGGTGCAAAAAATGAGTAATTTCCGATAAAAAAAATTATGATTTGCAAAAAATTAATGCAGTAAATATGAACAAGAGCCTCAAGCAGATTTAACCTCTGTGGTGTACAAGACCAATACTTTCACAACTGAGCTAACCGATATTCAACCAAATCGATTGTTACAAACACTTTAACACTTTTAAACACATTACAAACAAACGAAAATAAGAATTATTCTTTATTTCTCGTCTTTTGTTTTCATTTCAAGATGTCCTCATTTACATTTTCTCTCATTCTTGATTTTTTTTTTTTTAAATAAATCGAATTAGTTTTATCCGAAAGTCTTATTTCTGTGAATGTCTCTTGCAGTCGTTTTGTACATATTTTAGAACTAATGACAACAGTTAGTGTGTACAAAGTACTTGATATTTAGTCCCTTTGTCTAAGTTCTTGTTAAACAATCAGTGAAATAAAGATGATGATCCCTTATCATCGTATAGTTTTTGTTTCAGAAATAGTTTGGTCTTAAAAGGTCTTCTTCTGAGATTTCCACCAATTTGATGTATATTCGCTGCGCCGCCTTGACGTCAAAATCTAATGTAAATATGTCGTCAGATTTCTATTGCTTTGTGAATGTATTTGTACCATATCCGTATTTCAACTCAAACATTAGTGAAACTTGACCAAAAGTTAGTCGCAAAAAATAGCAAAATGAACATATTTAATTTGATTTCTTCTATCATTAACTGTAAGACGATGGACACTTAGAATATAGATGTTTAAGTTTTTTAATCTCCCGAGTGTTTTTTTATGAAAAGTTAGATGGCAAATATAAGTCGCTAAAAACCAGTTACAGTAAATTCCTTATTAAATGAGAGGAATTAGTATCCACGTAAAACCGCGAGAAGCACATTTCGCGGATGTTAAAATCTCGCTCTAATTTTTTCGGACAGATGTAAACTGTTAGGAAATATGCGATTTTATATTTTCGCCATTTGATGCAAAACGATAGAATTGCGAAATTAAGTACTCGTGTAAAATAAGGAATCTATAGTATTTCCCGTTAATCGTAAAATAATGTTGTTGCAAACTAACGGTTGTTTACTGTACCTGTTACTGTTCAATACATCACAAAATTGAACTACCAGGTACAGCATAAAGAACAAGTTACCTGAGACATCAAATTCTGCTGCCTTTTCTTTTTCTTTTGTTTCTTTGATAATCTGTAATAAATTAAATACACTGATTACATGAATTACTAGTCCAGTTGTGTATTTTATAAATTTTCCTGATTTATATTCTCCTAAGAATTTATAACTCAACGTCACATGACATGAGATTTCTTACAAAGCAGATGTCGTTCATGGCAATTATTATAAACATGTACCTGAGAGATAAAATGAAAGAGGTATTCTATAAGGAGAAAGGAACACAGAGAGAGAGATAGAAAGAGAGAGAAAGATGGAGAGAGAGAGCGCGAGAGAGAAAAGCAATTGTTAAAAAAAACATATTAAGTAATTGTTTTGTGAAAGTTGCTCCAATAAACTAGCTTTGACATTATTGGAATTTTAAAAAAAAAAATATTACTGCCATGTAGTCAAAGAAATCATGGTGCAATTTTATTAATGTCCCCCTCCCTTGGAGATCTCTGTAAAGAAAATGAACAGAATTTAATTTAAATAATTAAAATTTTGG
>WFKH01007768.1:63758120-63779306 GCA_016163765.1 Magallana hongkongensis
TTTATATTAGAGAAGTTAATATGAATGTATGAGCAACAATTTTGATTGATATTATCAGTCTCTGTTGCACATTAAAAACATCCAAAAATGGATATCCATGTAGCATCTTGGTGAATGTGCAGGATCAGATAATTTTCAATCCTGTATTGTGTCATGGTAAAATATAAATTTTCATAATTAATTTTGATTATAAGATAGTACAGTAACAGAAAATTATGATTCTGTAATAGTTACCTCATCAAAATGAACCTTAACTAATCATGGGTAGAACTAGTACTTTAGCCATGAATTCGAAGGATTGAAAGATTTTTCTTGCTGTGAGAACGCTTTAGAAACTTGAGATATACTGGGTGATTAATATATGTTAATGTCTCCAGTTATGAAATTGGAATGCATTCATTATATGTTAGCGATAAGTGTAGAAAGTTGTTACACATATTTAACTAGTTTCAGGATTCTGTACTATGATTTAATTGATCATACAATATAATATTCTCCAATAGTTGATTAGATCTTACAACTTGTAATTTATCATCAAAGCTAGCATCCTCACAACGTCAGGGGATCTTTACATCGGCAGGGATCCTGATGTTGTGGCAAAGCTATAAAACAAATATTCTCTATTTCTTTAACGTTGAACCTATCTAATTAATGCCCTCTTAATTGTCAAAACACGCCAGAAACAGGTATATATACACCCCACTTTTGCTTGAATAAACAATAGAGAAGACACTTCCAAGCAGATCGCCGTTATCATCGCCACTCCAATGAACACAGATCGTCGTTATGAAATTTGTCTTTATGAAATTTTTTAAAAAAAATGTTTTGGCAAAATTATTGGGGCGGCGACTGTCGCCCCTGCCACCCCTGTTCTGCACGCCCTTGTTAAGATAATCATTTTCAAAGATTTTTTCCAGTGTTTTCCCATTGCCCTATTATTGGACCATAATTTTAACAATTCTTTTATGTTCCATAAAATTGTGCAATCTTTTCCTGTCATATTATTATTCCTCATGATTTATCCAGTCACAGTTGAATAATTTGGAATGTGCAATACACTTATCATGTTAAATGAAATGTTGGCAATTTTGAAGTAGTATTTCTTGATATCTTTCTATATTTTCCTATTGATGATTATAAAATGTCTGTATCTATATGTGTATATCTTTAAATAAACTTATTCAAGCTTAAAACAACTCTTTTCTATTTAACATAATGAACAAGGCCTCATATTAAACTTATTTTATCAAAGTACAGTTCCAAACTGGTACAGTTGCCACAAAACATGTACAATGATCTTAAAGTAAGAGTTATCAGTAATATTGATATTGTCTAGGTATGCCGCGGCTTATTTTAAGTTTTGGTAAGAAAGTGGGAGCTTTTTTTTAAATTGTGGCTTATTGTCAAAACAAAAATCCCATAAGCAATGAGAGCATAATCACAGCTTATTATCAAAACAATATAAACAGTATACGATCTATTCACCGATCGATTGTGAACTAGGTGTTTGTTCTAAAAAGACATATCCAGGTATATATCTGTAAGTCTAGAGTTAAATGAAAGGTAGTCAAGTTTTTCATTTTTTATGTATTAGAATATTTATCCACTTTGACCACTGTTCCTTGCATCTAACAAGTTCTAGCCAGTGTATTCGCCATTACGTAACCAGCCACCTGTTGACTCGGAGCATGGTCAATGTTTAACAATTTCCAGTGTCAGAGGCATGCACTGTCCTGTCGGACTTCACAGTTTATTTGAGTATATGAAGATTAGCAATATATGTATAATTATGATTTGATTAAAAATTATTTATTTTATGCCCTGTTATGCAGTAATTACCGATGGACACTGCTTAAAATAGACCGATCATTTGTACTACTTGATAATGATGATATCAATTAAATAATTACCAATGTTGGTTGTTTTGGTTTTGATCCACAAACATAAGTTATTACTCTTAAACAATTTGAATACATTCTCAAAGCATGCATATATGACTTTTAGAAAATATCGATAGAAACTTTCTATTTGGGGATGTGTATAATGGTTAGTAACAGCGGGTTTTTTCAACATTTTACACCCAACTTTTTGGGTGTGAAATATACACGTTCGAGCTGAAAAATCTTTCCAAAATAGCATTGTCATGACTGGCTTATTTTCAAATCAGGCTTATTTTCAAGTAATTTTCAGTGCAAGAAATGTGATACATGTAAGAACATACAACATTACAATGACTTCGTAGAAATCTACTCACTTTTGTTTAGATTGGGACTCTTCAAGGTCATTTTCTTCCTGCTCTATTCTCTCACATATTTTTGGATCCACACCTGATGTATCTTCCTCCACACATAACTCTGGATCCACTCCTACTAGATCCTCATCCTCTCTCCTCATGTCTTCCTGTAGAGCAGCAACATTGTCTTTGTGTTTCTTTGACTTCTCGTGGTTCACAAATCTGTGACATCAAACAATACATGTCTCCTGAAATATTGGCTCTCGACCACATTTTTCCATGATTTATAAAACTTAATCCATTTTTTTTTATAGAAGTAATGAAAATTGTGCATCTAAACTTATATTGAAATTACAACGTACGCCCTTTCACTTTTAAAAGCTTTGTTACACGCCACACAGAAAAGTTCATCTATGTAATCATCATCTTCTTCATCGTCTACATCCTGAGGTGTAGGATCTGAAAGAAAAAAAGTAAAACTGCAAACAAGTCTCAACTTACAGACAAAATTTTGATTCCCCCCCCCCCCCCCCAAAAAAAGAACATCTTACTACCGTTAATATAATCCCGATTGTTACTTATATTTTGATTGCAGATGCTACCCACCCCTTGGTGTTCCAGAATTTTAGGACAAAGTCATACATGCTATAATTTCAATTAAGGTGTCAATTATGAATGAAGATGAAAATGAATGTTTATGTTTACTTATAAAAGTTCCCTTTAAGCTGTAAATTACAATGCTATATTTAATTGTGTTACAAAGATATACAATAATTTTAATTTTTTTTTTCCTGCCAGGAAAGTAATATCTCCTTTTGCACTATATGCAACATACAGGGTGATAAAGTGAAAGTAAATATTTGAATGTCATAACAAAATGTTGTCAGACATTGGATGCGTTCATAGTTCTACCAGTGGTACCAACTTTCAAATAACCATAAACCCTGAACAATTTTGTTATTGATGGCATACAAATGTTACTGATTTTACCAATGTTACCAATGGGGGTCCAATGGAAACATTGGTAAAATTGATTACAGTTTTGTAAACATGTCCAACAACAAACATCTTTTTTTAGCCCAAATTATACAACAACAACATTTTCATCACATATTGCACCACAATTATCATAGTTAGAGCAAAAATCGCTTTCCCAAAACCGGGAACTAATGTCTTCATCTTCGCCACCATGTCTATGAGTTGTGACGTCATTTACCAATACTTCCCACACTCTAGATCGTCTGCAGAAAAATATACCATTGGCAAAAAACGTTGGTACCAATGGCATGCCAATGGTAGTTAATTTTACCAACAGCAACTTTTGTTTACCAATGGCAGAACTATGAATGCACCCATCATTTTCTAATGTAAAAAAATGCAAGAAAAATACTGTATACAGGGTTATTTTCGCCCCGTGTTAATTTCACCCTTCTACACTTGCAAACGCTTTTGCCCCGTTTTAAATTTGCCCAGATACGCTTGTTTACTAAAGAAATACCTTGGAACATTGGAATTCGGCCAGTTTTAAAATTCGCCCACTGACGAGGGCGAAAGGGGCGAAAATAAAATGGGGGCGACTATTTCCCTGTATACAGTAAATCATTCATTTAATATTTGTGTGGGAGTGTAAAATTTCACCTCAAGGTCAAGAATCTTGCCCTCTCGTTGGAATTTAACCATCCTACACTAGTAATAATGAATGATTCAATTATTATCACATGAATGATATCAACCAGATATTGAGTCATGTGATAAAAACTATTTTTTCCTTTATACATGTAGCTTGTAACACAAGATTTGATTGGTTAATAACCCTGGTGTGAATTTCCATACACCCAACTTGAGCCAGAGGTAAATAATGTGACATCACAATGCATGAAATGTGTAAATAACCGTTAACGTGACATCACAATGCATTAGATGGGTAAATGGTATAGCTTCAAAGTGTAATACACCCTTTATTGGACAAGGGAAACAGATTTTTTTGGTTTACATAGGAAATAAATTCATTATCAAGGTCCAATCAAAGGTGTACAGGGATCTACCTTGGGTTGTATTCAAAAACCCCTTTGGCCTTAAACCTTAAGGTGTATGGAATGCAACCCAGGGTAAATCCCCATACACCTTTGATAAAAGCCATTAACTGCTGAATAGATTTTTTTTCAAACTTTGCTGATGTGTGAACAATGTAGAGCTAGGTACAACAAAATGAAACTGTTCACTTGAATGTAATGATGTGAAATTCTAGGCTGCATTTAAAAAAGAAATATCTTGAAATCAGTACATTCATAGAATATGAATTCCCTGCCTTATTGTACATTTGTATTGCTACATGAAAAAAACTAAACCATTGCGAAAATAACCAGATATACAGTAATTGACACACGGTCCACTTGTACACGTATACATGTATTTGTACCTCCGAATTGGTCTCCAAGTTCCGTTTCTAATCTCAGCAGATCTTCTTCTAGTGCCGTCATGGCTGACCATTCTGTCTCCTGGAAGTTCTCTACTTGTCTGTAACGTAAAGCCAAGGTTTGACACTTAATTTTTGGACCCACAGCAAAACTTAGCTGATATATTATTTTCTACCGACAAATTAAATTTGCAATACACTTTTCCCACTGAAAGTAAATTTATAGATTTTTATGTGTTTCAAAAAAAAAAACAACTGTAATATCAAAAACGAAAAACTTTATTATATTTATTAACTTTATTGAGACTGAGACTCAGAGTGGGTTATTGATATTGAATTTTTGCCATGTCTGCCTTAATATGTTAACATTAATATATTAATATATTAACATTTAAAAAAAAAAAAAAAAGGAGACATATTCAAAATTAAACTTATTAAGCTAATAAAAGCCAGAAAACATTGCTTTCTGGTCACACAAACTTTTTCATGGATGAAGTTACCTTAGTCTTTCCTTAAGATGCTGTTCCCTCTTCTCTTTTGCTTTCTGGGCTAT
The DNA here is from genome assembly GCA_016163765.1 of Magallana hongkongensis. Lineage (NCBI taxonomy): Eukaryota > Metazoa > Mollusca > Bivalvia > Ostreida > Ostreidae > Magallana > Magallana hongkongensis. The sequence goes on from WFKH01007768.1 coordinate 63,763,323, forward strand.
TTCTTCATTTCTTTCTTCCATTTTTTTCTGTTTATAGAATATTTAAATATTTCCATATAGCAAATATTTTGACAATGTCATCTTAAAGACCATTGATCTACACCAATCAAAAAATCAAATATTTGTCTTTGATAAAACAATTGCAGCACTCTTTTTCTTAAGAGTTCAAAAACTTAAGGTTAAAGCATCAAATAAATAATTTTGTGTTTCAAAAAATTCAAAAAACAGATCACAGACTTTAATTCAACTACTGGGTTGATAATAGCTCTAAGCGGGGAAGCAATTTTGTGGGGATTTCTCCTACCCTATAAGCCTGAACTCTGCGGTCACGCTTCTTTACAAATCGAACCAATGCCTGAAAAAAATTGTTGATTTATCTTTAACAATCTGTAACTCTTAACATAATGAACATTTCAGAAACAAGAATTTGAAAGTAGTCTTTACCCTGACTTCCTCATTCCGTTCTTTCCGAGCAGCGTCTCGGAGTTTTTTGTTTTCAGCCTCCATGATTCTGCGGACTCTCCGATCAGGAGCCTCTCGAATGTCATATTTTTCCACCCAAACGTAGGACTTTGCTGTGAAATAGTTTTCCCAATAATCGTAAAATGGCTTCACAACCTATAAAACAAAAACAAAATCAAGCTGTGTTTATCATAAACTTAAATAGAAAATCAATAGCAACTGATGTATCAACAATGGTTACTGTGGAATCATTAGAATTCAATATGGCTCAATTTTTGTGGTATTCGTGTTTAGTCCTCACCCACAAATTTACATTTTCCATGAAAACTAAATAAATTATAAAAAAAATTTAGTTTTCCTACTGAAACTGAAAACCAACGCATTCACAAAATTACATCCCCACGAATAAGCAAAAATCCCACAATGCACGAAAATTAGCCCCCACGAAATGAAATGATTTACCACAGTATTCTGATAAATGTTTATTAAAATTTACTAATTCAACAAAAAATAAAGCCACAAGCTAATGCTAATTTATACAACGCCATCAGATTATACAAGTCTGTGCAGTGATTATTTCTGTCTTTCCTTTAAGGAGGCTGGATGGTCAAAACATTTTCCACCAGATCTACTGTAAATTTCTAGTCTTGATTTGATAGGCTGTATAAACTATTATCTAGTAAATAAAAATTCCAAATATTTTAGGTTAAAGATTTGAATGCTATCCTATATCTTTATACAGAGCTTTTTATCTCAAGGAGATTAATAAAGTCTGAAAATTGAAAGGACCCTCCAGCCACCTTAAATAGAGATGTAATGACGATACGCACCGTCTCATAAGGACTGTCACTTCTCCCGAATCCCGGAATTTCCGGGTCACTATCCTTGTCTTCCAGGAATTCGTAATCTTCCTCCGCGAGAAGCTCGAACACCACCCTATACACAGCATAGAAACCCTGAAATACGGGTCAAATAACAAATGTATGCCAGCTGGTCTGTTTGTAAAACACAGCAGTCAGGTAATTTAGAAACACAGAATAGAAGTATATCAGTTTTATCTCTTTGTTACACACAGGAGTATGGGGGTTTTTGGGGTTTTTTTGGGGGGGTTTCAATTTCAAAGGATACATAGTCAAGATTAATGAAATAAAACTTCATTTTAAATTCTGACTTAGGGAGAAGAGGTAGAGGATTGAGGTAAACATATTACTACCTGATCATCATCAGAGTAACCGCAGTAACAGGAGCTGTTGAAATACTGGAAAACATCCAGACTGTTGTCTTCATATTTATCACCATGTCCCATTCCTGTCAAATTGAAGGGCATCATTCAAAATGAGAAAAGTTCTAGAAAATCTCATTTGTCAATACAAAAGAACTTGTGCAGCTTTTGATTACCTACCCCCTCGTAAGATCTGTTCTCTGTGTTTGTCATACCATGCCCTTTCTTGAGGATCACTCAGAACTTCGTAGGATTGCTGCACAGCACGGAACTGCCTTGTACATTCTTCTATATTGTCAGGGTTTTTATCTAGAAAACAAATCTTTTCCCTATATCATTTTCTTCAGTTTTTATGAATAGCACTGGCTTACTCATTTCTCCAACATGGGTTGGGTGGGTTACCTCTATAGAAAGTTTCAGTTTGACACTCTTTACCGAAACTTTTTGACATGACTGGTTCCTAAGCCTGCTCCGCAATTGAAATTACAGACCCTCTGGCAAATTGAGAGCCACCAAATCAGAAAAGCATTAAAAGACAATTTTTTAAAAATTATAAGCTGCCCTTTATATTCCTTGTTTTCCAATTTTTTTTTCTGACAATACAATATTTAAAAACATTCCCTAACACCTTCATAATACACGTAACTGCGGAGAATGGCATAACCTTAGTTCTAGAGCATCATCACTTGATATCCTCTGTAGATTAGCAAACTACTGGCATAACCTTAGTCCTAGAGCATCATCACTTGCTATCCTCTGTAGATTAGCAAACTACTAACATCTACTTGTTAAGTTATTCAATAGCATTAGATGCATTAATTGCCATACGTAGCTTCTGTGGTAAAAGGGAGATAACTCTTATTCATCACAATCAGCTCACTGGGTTACCATTACCATGTATTGTATTTCTTCACATGTCACTTATGTACTTGTTATATTATGTTCCCAGTGGGTTCATAGAAGCTTTAATAAAATTAAAGCTTTAGGATTTAGGCAAAGTCAGTCATAGCAGAGACACAATCTCATTAAAATTAGATGTTAGATTCGCTCGCTTACTCGCTACACAAAAAGTATCGAGTAAGCAACGGATCTTACATCTTATTTTAATTAGATTGAGCAGAGACATATACTGGTCATAGCAACACTAATTAAGAAATTACTTGAGGCAGAGCACTGGCAATAATAATTCATATATGTTATATAAGAAGACAGAGCTGGATTATTGTTGAATTTAATACCTGGGTGCCACTTAAGAGCGAGTTTTCTGTAGGCTTTCTTCATTTCATCCCCAGTAGCGCTTCTCTCTACACCCAGCACTTCATAATGACATCTCATTGCTCCTGCCATCTACAAGAGGTTATAAACACTTCACAAAATTCCGTAATCAATTCTCTTTTTATAAACACGTAATGATCCAAAAACGCAGGTTATTCTTGAACGCAGACTTAACAAGCATGAATTGATCAACATCATGATGAAAGAACTGGTAATTTCTATCCCAGACCTTTGAATTTCAACCAAAAAGCCGTTAAATGTGTAGCAAGGGTGATATATAGGACTTTATCCTCTCAATATATAAATACATATATAGAGAGGGTTGGTATATATATCACCATCGCCGCACATTTCACGATTTGTACTTCTAAGTATAATCTATAATTTTTTTTACAAATTTGCGTCTTACCTTCGATCTTTTTGAATGCAGTTATCTATATATATCCTATAATCAAGATCACGTTGTTTAATTAGATTCAAACTTCAAGTTATGGTCAAACTAAGGTTACAAACGTTTTCAGATCTAATATGTTTTTTCATAACAGTGATAACTTGTGAAATAGTAATATCCGGTTTTCAATAATTTGTCAAGTCGTTCTGATATGTTTCGTTTACATGACAAAGTAAGTCGCTCTTTGAAACAGAAACTAATTCATTTTGTTGGAAATACGTTAATTAAAGGCCTTAAATAACTGTGTGGAAACGCCATTAGGTCTAATTATTAGGACGGGGAGGTTACGAAAGATATTTAGGCTCGAATACCATTAGAATACTTTTACATCAGACCACAGGGGCATCGTATCCGCTCTACACTCTATGACATATCCGCTCTACACTCTATGACATATTTATATAGTCATAGAGTGTAGAGCGGATACGATGCCCCTGTGCTTTAGCATTTATTTCAAAAGAAATGAAAAACTTGGATTTTTTAAATTCGTAGTATGTTGCTAAAGTATGTCTTTCTCGGATTATTTTTCAAATACGTTTTGCATTAAAATTATGATTAAATAAGATTGAAAGTTTAATGTCTAAAGTCATAAACTTTTCTAAACATACACAATTACAATGAAATAAAATAATATCATAACGAGTATTATTAAGAAGGCTGGGTATAAGTAGTCAACAAATTACCCATCTGATCTTCCTTAAATTTATTTGATATTACATGTATTTATTTAGCGCTCAAATATCATTTGGTAAAGAAAAAATACATAAATTTTAGCGTTTAAATTTCAGTATTTTCCTATATATTTATTATACAGAGCTCTTCTTCTGAAGGAGATCAATACAGTCTAAAAATTGCCACCATTTGTGTTTATTTAGGCTATATATGGGTAGTACGAACACCCGTAAAATTAATTATTTGAAATTTTATCTCAAATACACAAAATAATGTTTAATATTATGTAAAAGTTAATTTTAATCGATTATCTTAAGAAAATAAAATAAACCATACCCATAAATTACTCAAGGCAGAAAAAATTGAGGTACAGCGTATTTTGATAATTTCGAAACCTACATTTGATTTTTGTGCAACTTAGCCTTTGTAATGGTTCGATGATACGATAGTGAACTACATGGCCCTATCCGGATTCCATAATAGTCTGTATAAAAGAGACATCAAACGAGAACAAATGAAAAAATGCAATGAATAATACCAGGGACGTATATACTAGTATATACGTCCCTGATAATACAGTATTTTAAGTGAAAGATAATCTAAACTCGAACTTTGCTGCCATCTTTGATTCAATCCATTTTCATTTTTAAATTATTTTTAGTGATGTTTTAGCCCTGTCTTCGCAGTTCTTGCCTCTACTGCATGGCAATTTATAATTTTTTAAATTTCATCAGGTATGTCGATCTCTCATTTTGTGGGGGTTTTTTTATCATTCTATTAATAAATAATTAACATACATTCTGAAGAAATAAATTATTACCATTCATTCCTTTTCACATCTGGCTAGCCAAGGGTCCGATTCGTTAATTGTCTATATATCAAAGACGTCAAGTACATTGCACGTAACTTTTTATGCATTTTGTTACCTAAGACGATATGTTCGGGAATACTACCTGGGACGGGTCTCCAGATGTTTGGGGCTGTCATGAGTTTAATTGCCAATGTTCTCATTGCACTGCCAGTTTCCTTATCATTGATGTTTGCATCATCTTTGTGGGTTACAGGTAAATGTTCTTTTAACATAAACTCAATTTCTAAGCCATCGGTTATTCTCAGGACTAATACTGTTATTGGTAAGATGAAAGTATAAGAATACACAAGGGCGAAATAATCACATTGAATCAGCCTGTTTAATTTAATCTTTGTTCTTTTAAATCCGGTGTCCCGAGATACTTGCACAAATGTTGTATTGTTACATGTGAATAGTATACGGTCGGGTGTGATCAAATCTATCATAAAGCCCTTTTGGGCTTGATCGGATTCACCCACCGACAGTATTTATTCACCTCGTAATACTCAAAGAATGATTCCGTATTCTTTGAATATTTAGTGTTATAAATTTAATACTGGCAGGTGCTTGGTGGGGTGACATTGCTGGTACATTGGTTCCATGTGTGGTGTATAGTGTTCGAATCATCGCTGTTTACTGGAAACTCGAGTCGAAACAAGTATGAAGAGTTCAAATGCGTTGAATAAAATCAATTACATAAAATCATAATGTATTTTATATAACTTTAATTCCACACTTAGTTTGTCATTTTCCTCGCTTTCTTCTTAACTTTATTTATTTATTTACTAAGTATTTATTTTGCCAATTAATGATTTACAAATGAAAAAAATAGTCCTAACATATTATTTGTTACTAAGGCTCTGAAAAGAGCTGGTATGAAGCTAGAAACGGATTTACCAGGTTTTGTAGGTAGGAACATGTTCCATTATACTATTAAAACATTGAATACAAGTTGTTCTTTGTATCAGAACTAACCTCATATACAAAGCTCGCTTATCGTTGATCAAAATAAGCTTTCTTGTAGCCAACGAAGACGTAGAACGTACACAAATGGATGTTCATGATGACGGAAGAAAAGATTACAAATCTTTCAAAACTGCTGCCGAACATGGGGAGATTTCATCAAAGGCGCCAGCTACGAATATTGCGTAACGTGGTCTACAGCAAGGTGTCAATATTAATTGCTGCGCTGATTACCTTTGCGGGTGGTTTATTTATACGGTTACATGTTGATGTTTAAAGTTGACTTACGATAAAAAGACAATAATAAAATTAAAAACAAGAATTAGAACAGATTTTGTTAATATATAGTATTAATCAAATACGCCGACCATAAAAGTTGATTACTGTGTTTTTATGAATAATCGTGGGCATCGATTTATGTGGATTTAATGAAAATCAGAGTTTTGGTGATAGGTACATTCGTGGAAATTGATCCTATCAATACAGTGTGTTATCAAAAATTACACTTTAATGAACATTTAATTTCGAGCATCAACTTAACAACGAAATCCTTGAAAATTTGTAATCAACAAATGTTGATGAAACTACAGGCTATTGTGAAAATCAGTTTCAAGGTAATTCATGGCCAATAATCCTATCCATACAATATGTTATTAGAAATTTCACTTCAATGAACAGTTAAGTTGGTATTCAATTGGTATTCAACAAATATTTTCAGCGAACTATTTTATCACCATGCAAACAATGCTTGTTAGTTTTCCATTGATTCGGCTTTTTGGTGTCATTGTGTTTCTTTGCTATTTGAGAAGTCGATATCTGCAATGGTGATGAAAAGTTTAAATAAGGGTCGTTTAGAATTTTCTCAAAATAAATGATGTACTCGCTACAGATATCTGAGTCGTCTTCCTTAGATGTTCTTTTCTCAGGTTTTTGCTGTATTGGTGTATTCCTTATTTTTGGAACTCAAGACTCGATTCGAACATTTGTATGATTACCGCCTACGGAAGGACCAGAAGTTCGTTGCTGTATATAAAGGTTTTTGGCATCGGACACATATTTGAATTTTTGTTGTGTCCACTTCTCATATTATAGCTGAATATTAGCTTGTAAATAATACGAATGATTATAACACTGCTAAATTAGGTTCTTGATATAAGAAATCTCCCTATAAGGTTTAAGGAATATCCGTATTAGGCAAAGCATCATGTATCTTTGGAAATACATGTACTTATACAAAGGATATAAATCTGCACTTCCTACAAGAAATAATAATCCCCAGCATGTATCCTTGGAAATACTTATACAGAGGGTATAAACCTGCACTTCCTACAAGAAATAATAATCCCATGAGAATCATGAAGTTTTTCTTTTGCAGGATTCTTGATTCTCGACACAGTTGGTCCTGTTCTGAACAGAATGGAGAACATGTTTCTTGGCGAATCGATGTTTACTGCGCCTCGTCAATTTCTAACAGAGGCACCATTTAAAGTCTCTTCTTGGAACTTTCTTGAACTCCTTATGGTTTTCAATTGAAGGACTTTCACCCGTCAATTCCACGTCTCTTGGTTAATAGAATAGGATGATCCATGTTTCAAATATATATCCCGCCCAATAGAAATTTAAGTCACTGAAGTATGCACTTACAGAAGATGGATTTCTGCTATCTCTCAGCTTGCGATGTATGCCTGTCACTATACATATGTTCCGCCCTTTGTGCTCGTCTGTCGGTTCCGATCGTCATGCACGAGATGGTCTCCAACCTTCAGTGAATGTTTCGATCCTGGGCCATGACGTTCTTCCGTTGGTGGGTCAGCGGTGGTTGCCAATCTACTACACGATGGATAACGACTTCCAGCACAGATCATCGCGATAGTGCCATATCCAGCAGGATTACCTCTCTGCTGTCTCTCACAGTCTTCTTATTGCTCACTTGCATGCTCTTCCCGATAGTCCAAGTCCTACGAGCGGCTTCCACACCGATTGCTCAGCCAGGGAACCGTCTGCAACCGACCTCTACAGGAAACAGCCAAGCGCACCATCCTCTATCCTTGAAGTCTACCTCGAGGTCTGCGTACTTAAGACTTAATTATTCTCTCAATTTCCTCTCTCCAATTTTTTCTAAATTGCACGGTCAGATCTATTGTGACCAGCACCTTCCACTGCGTCAGGTCGTAGGTTAGCTGCAGAACTGTAACTCCACGAGAAAATCGGATTGACGGAGCGTAGATCGAGCTCCACGGTCTTCAGTGGAGCTACGTATACAGTTCTGCAGCTAGTCCTTGATAGTTTCCACGATGTTAGTTAAAACTAACTTCCTGAATCCCTACTGTTACAAAAGCGCCAAAATTCGGCAACAACGTGCGAAATATTTTTAGTATTTGGTGATTTTCTGCTTTTGTCTGCGGACGTAATGAATTTTCTTACTTTCAGAAACATCCCGTAACAGATGGTACGTCACTGAAGCATTTCCTCCTTTACAGACATACTCCGTTCGTAGCAAAAACTATTTCAAAGTTCCGAGTTCGTCAACATCGTGGAAATATGTATTAATTTAGATATCTCGTTCGGTTGCTTTTAAAAATGCTGAACACTTCATCACAAAATCACTTTAATTTTTTTGATTCCGCTAGTGACTCCGTTCGGAATCATCTCCTGAAAAAAGATTTAAAGAACCAATCCTCATTAGCAATCACCCATTAAGCTCGATTACAATGCATGAAAAATAAACTCAATCTAATCAGGAATCATTATATCACATCGAAATTGTTAGATTCTAGACACCGCTACCACTACGGCACCGCCAGTACAGTACGACATAAGGGAGGTAACTCTCAGTGTTTTACATTTCGTCTGAGATCATCGGCCAGGAAATAAATTTTATCGAAGATTGATCGTTAAGTCCACCTGAGCATAAAACAGTTTAAGTATAATCAAAGTCGACAAAAAAAATGACTCACAAACAAGGTTCAAGACAGGTACCGATGAAAATTAGATGCTGAGTAGTGTCTTTAAAAGGGGTTTGGATCGATTTTGATGCTTTTCCAGTTCAGAAGTTCCGATGGTTGAGATAAATCCACAGGGGCCAAGCCCGTTTTAACATTAATCTCAATGTAACCATAACGGGCTTGGACCCTATGGATAAACCGTTGCAATAGATTTCACATCAGTTGGACTGCAAGTACCATTTAATTTAAAATACAACTGAAAAGCTGTCAATGTGCCAGCAAACCGGTTTTTCTTTTATGTGAACAGTATCCATAATCCAACCCCTGAATCGATAAACACTAATTATCCAGAGATACCCGATAGCCTAGTTTGGTAAGTGTTGAAAAAAAAAAAAACCCCACAGAAGTCGTACTTATTACGAGATTTAAAAAAAAAATTAAAGATCATTTATAAATAACGAGGTAAAAAACATCGTTTTAACAATCGAGGTAAATATATCTCTTTATCTTGCAGTGACTTTACGTTTGATCTTGTAATCGGGATTCTTTTATTATTAATTATTTTTTTTTTAAATTATTAATAACAATCATTTTAAAAATCTTAGTAACAACTTGCAAAAGTCATAATAACCAATGTTCATCTCGTAATAACGACAATTTATTTTATAACATATAACAAACTTAAGATGCATCTTCTATTTTGAGCACTAGTATACCTCACTAGGCTTTCATGTGAAGCAGATAATATACTAAAATAAATTATTAAATTTCTAAAACCTTAAAAATATTCTTATTATTATATTTTATTCTGGTTCACTACTTTTTAATTTATTGTTCATGCAGGACATTAAGAGGAATAACAGCAATCCTTCATTAATGAAAACGCAATCAAAGGCCATCCGTTCCTAAGCCATAGAGTCGGTTTTAAAAAAATGGCCAGTGTGGCTGGTTTTTCTTAAATTGTTTAAATATTAAGCTTACTGATGTCACAGGGGGAAAATTACTTGTTTTTTTATAATTATAAAAATACAATATAAATATTGTGTTTACAATTCTATATTCCATGAAAGACCCAGAGTTCATTTAATGCATACATATATTACATTACTTTATTAATATCTGAATTTAGAAGAAAAAAATGATAATAAAAGTATATTTTCGTATTAAATACGCAAAATATCTTTTAAGGTATAGCAAAGTTTTATTTTAGATGAAAATATTTATTATTGGAGGGAGGGGGTCTCAGAAAAAAGCCAATAAGTTGGGGGGGGGGCAGATAATGTGTCACTGCTTAAACATGCTAAAAGGCATCAATGCATTTGCTTAATTTAGTTCAGCATGGTAATACTAAGGTAATTTGTTGTTTATCGGTGCATTCATGCCTATACAATCATGATCCACTCCCGGAGATATAAAGGGACGTAACCCTGAAAATGAATGACGTCATACGACTTCCCTTTGCTATGGCGGATTGCATGTCAACTGATTTGCCTTGGTTGAGTTTAGCCGTGCTTTGACCGAAGTTTTTAGCAGGTTTGAAGTGAACTTAATCCATTTCATATTTATATTGATTTGTTATTTTACAAAGCTTACATTTGATGGTAAAAATTACGATGCAGTTGGTTGCGGAAGCTCGCTTGCATCTTCAGAAGCAGGGGGAACAGGGAAGTGGTTTAAACTATTTAATTAAACTCAAAGCGGTTGTGTTTTTCTTCCTCTTTTGGAACACTTGAAATGGGGTTGAAAATTAGATAATCAGTTTGTGCTCCTCAAATGCTAGTGCGCTGACAAAACCGATGTACTAGTACTTATTACAACCGATGCTCGATTTTTGAATGTTGGAGATTTTCTCCTGATTGTCACTAAAATAATGATTGTGTAGTTCTATATCAAATAGGTAGCAATGCGGTGATCTATTTTGAAATAATAGTCAATATTGCAACAGTCTGAAATTTCTACAAAACATGCTCATACATGTGATAAGTTGAAGACCACAAAACTGTACACAAAACTGGAATTTGGGTGAAAAAACTGTACACTGCCCATCAAAAAACGGTACAAAAAACGGTACAAAATATCGCTTAAATTCTTTTGATAAAGCACCTTATTTCTAAACCAACAAATGTATATTGTCGAAAATGCCTTATTTTAAATGTTTTAATAAAGTTTTCTATGCTTTAAAATTTCATATTGTGTTTTATAATCACAATTTTTTCACGAATCATATGAATTGAGCAAGTATAGATGATAGTTTGTTCACCAACTTTATATAGTACAACGTGAGAGTCGATGTCTCCAATTTACATCTTGTTCATGAATGTATTACTGATATATAAACCAGCAATGTAAATAACAGCAGCAAATGCAACCTTACATAAATTTCTGCACATAAAAATTCCTTTATTTCAGCGTAAGCATGATAATAAACACGTTTATTCATCGTATACATTACGTACGGAGAGCTGGTTCAGATTCATGTATATTTCTAAAGTTGGCTAAAAGTTTTTCGATCAAGTTACGAAATATTTTAAAACAGTTATAATTAAAACCCCTTTAAAAACAAAGCTTCCTAAAAGAGCATTTTGATACGGATGATTATCCCAATTGGCAGTTCACACCTTCACACGCGACGGTTTGTGTACACACAAGTATCGGTAGGTCACGTGTCAAACACAGGTGATGTTTTTCCAGTGTCTCGCGAGCGAGAATGAGAGGAAAATGGCAGCATTTAGCGAGAAATTCAAAAAAGCTGTACAAATTTTCATATTCCGTGAATTTTGGTGTCCCGCCGGTACACCGTGAATGGGGTCGATAAAACGGTACATTTGGCGTACCGCCGGTACATATCACATGTATGCATGCTAAAAGTTTTGCTTTAACTGATCACTCATGACTTGGCTATTCTTACTGTAGTAGTTTTAAGACAAGTTCTCGCCAAGAACCATGTATTGTTTATTATTTTATCAACACCCAAATTACATAAAAAGAATTATGTAACTTAGCGAGAATTGGTCTTGGGCCAAGATAGACAGAATATCAGCCTGGGTAGCTCAGTGGTTGAGCTCCTGGCTAAAGTTGCAGGGGTTGCCGGTTCAATTCAGGTCCAGCAATATATTTTCTTTGTATTTATATGCTCATTCCTCCTTTCCTACAATATGGTGCCATGGCCTTCTTTGTATAGGAAAAGTTTAAATATAATTAATAAGTCCTGGCCAGGTGAACTTATGTTGTGTCTTTGGGGTCGTAGACTATTTAAGGAGGGAGGAATGTAGTAAATGTATGGGACTATATGGACTGTGGATAGCGGCCCGGATAGCTCAGTGGTATGGCTTCAGACAAGAGTTGCAGGGGTCCCATGTTTGACTCCCATTACAGACATATATTTTGAAATTCTTTATTTATAAAGTAGGTTACTTTTAATACACATGTAAATACTTATCAAGAATGCAGAACTGCCATTTGAAATGAACAGAGCACGTACATACAAAACATTATTATACCTCAATATGATTATTCTATGTAACGCGTGATCTGATTGGTCTAGAAAATCACGTAACAGGGCAAACAAAATGTCGTGTCTCCCAGGGAATAAATATCATATTCCACCTCTTCGGAAATCTCAGGATTTTTTATTCAAAATTAATAAAAATGCCGGTATTAGCATACGATGTAGACAAATATGATTAAATAAAAAATATTTAATCAATTTAATTCTCTTGATATCGAAAATACCCAATTTAAGTATCTATTCAAATTTATGAAAGAAAAGAGATACAATGACATAGAAAATCAAACAATCACGACGTAAGTGGTTACTGATTTCGAAAAGTCGAAAAACTATTAGAAATCGACAAATTTTGTATAATCATTTGTTGTTCGGTTTAATAAAAAGTTTATTGCATGAATGTCCAGGATATATGAAGATTTATCCCCCCAGAAAAATCAAATTTCCCTTTGGCAAAGCCCTCGGGAAATATGATTTTTCTTGGGGGAATAAATCTTCATATTTCCCGAACATTCATGGAATAAATGTATAATATCCAAACCCCAACCAAATCCATCCTCACAACAAATAAAAATGGAAATATCTGTATATTATATCTGAATACCTTTTCCATCACTTACAACCCACTATTCTATAATTTATTTTTTTTTTAGAAAAATAGAATCGACAGTAGTGATGTTCCAATCATCGATTATAATCGAAAATCAGTCGATTGTTACCGCATTCTAAGCGCTCGATCACAAAAGGTTTCATTACGATTAATCGGTTGAGTTTTTTTTTCCTTTCAATGAGCGCATATCATAAACAGAATATTCTAGACGCGAACTATCAAAACCCCAAAAAGGCGCGGTTTGAAAATGGCTGACATGTCAGACGAGCTCCATATCCTTATCCAGGAAATAAAGCACGTTCTCAGGTTTGGACCTATTTTGGTTTCAAGAAAATTAATGTTGGACCACCTACTAAAGAAATGTTTTTGAATACAACATTTTTATGGCAAGAAATACTAAGTAAACTAAAATACAAAAGGCCTAGTAACAAGTCAGTTAATTGTATCTTGTTTATTTACATTTATTTAGCACTAAACTATAAGATTTAAAAACTTCCGATTATAATATCGATAATTAGTTAGTTGTGGGAGACCGATTATCGATGATGAAAATCTCACCGATTCCCATCACTAATCGACAGAACAAATAAAGAAGAGTTTGGAAATTTAAACCTGCCCCCCCCCCCCCCTTCAAAAAAGATATTAAAAACTAAAACATACATAGGAACAACAAATATAAGTTGCCAAACAATTAACACTAACACTGTTTTGTGTCATTTGAAACAATGAGTGTGGCTGAGTGTGTTTACTCAAGTTATTAGGAAACAAGTTCTTCCTCGTTTGAGATACATGGACAGTATTATATATACCAGGGAAGCATTCTTGTTATAATTTGGTTTTATGTTTCTACATTTTACTCAGATTACTGAGATCATGAAGATATTTCTAAATACATGTAACTATCTTTGTGTTACTGTTAATAACTTTGGCCACTATTTACAAAAGAACCATTCCTTTTGACAGTTAAACTTTGTATAAACGATTCTCGATACATATATATGACTGCCGTCATGAGAAAAGGGCCCTTATCTTTTGACGTCACAATGCTCAGAAAACGACGTCATAGTAGTGGCATTGTAAACGCATTTTTTTTAATTTTTTGTTTCTATTTTTTTTCTGCGTCTGTGTCGTGTTTTTTGAATAATTTGAGTATGGCCTTGTTTAAATACACAAAATAATAATTGATAACTAATAATAATATATTATAAAATAATTAAAAAATAATTAATAATAATAAATAATAATAATATAATAATTGACGTTCGTGACGTCTTGTCATTTTCGACCAGCTATGTCAAAGTCGTGGTGACATGTCTTACTAAAATTGTCATAAAATGCTTAAAACACAGACGATTTTGGATATCTTTGTATATTTGTATTCAGAAAGAGTTGACTAATCGGAATTGAGAAAAAAGTTAGTTTGTGAAATTTTGACCTTAAGGGCCCTTTTCTCGTGACGGCAGTCATATCTAATACTGTTTGCTCAAAGCTGTGAGTGAGTTGCACTAGCTCTGGTAGGCTTAAACAGACATGAGAGGTCTAAAAGCTTAAAAGCCCTTGCTGTTTTAAATATTTGGCGTATAACTTAATTTTCATGCACCCATAAACAATGTCAAAGGTCAAGGTCACTTGTTATAAGGCCCCAGTAGATTGGTCTGTCTTTCTGTGCCTGCTCATTGGTAGACTTATGGTCTGTACGATATGTTTGATGGTTCTATTAAGGCTTCTTCATTTGTGATTTCCCTCTACAGTTACTTATAAATATAATTTCACTATAAATATTGCCAGTTTTAGTAATTGTCCGCCATCACTTATTGCATGTCATTCAGTTATTCACCTTGATTGACCATGACAGTCAACTAGAACCAATGTGGTTTTGTTGGAGCAGCATGTGTATGGTATTTCCTACAGGTAGGTGGGGAACCCAACAGAGAGCTGGAGTAGGAGGACATTGATACTTATTAGATGTTGTCACTGGAGCACACGATCATAGGTTTTGAAGTTCATTACCACCAAGCCAATTATACCCATCAAATTAATGACATTAAAAACTAGAATTTCTCTGGGAAGTATATATTATAATTCCTTATCCAAGCATTTGTTTAGTCTGTCTATTAATCTCCATAGACAAACTCTTGATTTATTCAAGAATATTGTATTTTCAAGACAGTACTTTTTTCAATATAAACACGTAAATATTGTACAGTTTTGGTAAAGAGGCTGCCCCCAAATATATCAGGTTCATGATTCTGTGTATATATTGTATAAACTAAGAGTGAAATTCAGTGAATACTAGGGAATGTTATGGCTCCCTAAATCCCCTTGAATCTTAGACGATGGCCCATTTTATGTGATGTTCTGCTCTGATTAAATACCCACAAAATTCATATCACATTCATGTATTTTCTGGTATTTGACCTAGAAATGAGAGATGTTTGGGCACAAAAACATTGTATTTCTGAATAGTACTTGATGTGTATGAGCATTTTTTGCAATAGAGAAGATATAGCTAAGCAGCATATATTATACTGTGTTAAACATCCAGGATGTTTGCTGCTTTGTTAGAATTGGTATTTTATACTTGTACTTATGAAACAAACACTAGAGAAAAAGAAATGTATATCATGGAAAATATTCTTTTTATGGAGTATGTATTTGTAAGTGTTTGAGTTACCTGAAACTTTTTTTATGCTGACTATGGACAAATTCACAAATTTCTCCATTTCATAGACATCCATTATAACTGTATAAAAATAATGTAAAGCTGAGAAAATGAATACATTTGATTAGACTATAAGCTCTTGTTCTGTAACAACCTTCAGTCCAAAACTCAAGAGCTGAAAATACTGTCAGAGCTCACAATCAGAGCCCACTGGGTTGTATTATGAGTCGGGGCCCACTGGGTTGTATTATAAATCGGGACCAACTGGGTTGTATCATGAATCAGGTCAACTGGTTGTACATGTATTATGAAACAAGGTCCACTGGGTTGTATTATGAATTGGGGTCCACTGGGTTGTATTATGAAT
>WFKH01007768.1:63787121-63798709 GCA_016163765.1 Magallana hongkongensis
AGAAGTTAAGGAGAAGCTTCAAGAGTACTGTACAACAATCTACTCCAGAAGTGGTGTGAATCAGGTGTGGATACTAAAAAACTCAAAAGAATTATTAGAAACTTTGAGGTCACAAAATTTTACCAAAATCAATAGCATCAAAACGTACGATTTTTCAACGCTTTATACAACCATTCTCCACGACAAATTAAAATCCAGACTTTTTGATATCATCGACAGTTGTTTCTTCAATAAAAATGGAAGTCGTAAAAATGCTTACCTTGTCATTGGAAATCTAAAAAACTATTTTGATAAAAACCATTCTGATTGCACACACAAGTACTCTGAAGATAACATTAAAAAGATGCTTGAATTTCTGATAGACAACATCTTTGTAGTTTTTGGAAATCAAGTCTTCCAACAATCTGTTGGAATTCCAATGGGTACCAATTGTGCCCCATTGTTAGCAGACCTATTTTTGTATTCTTATGAAGCAGAATTTATTCAAAAACTTGTACGTGAAAAAAATAAATCACTCGCTGTGGCCTTCAACTCAACATTTAGGTATATCGACGACGTATTATCAATTAACAATTGTTAATTCCATACTTACGTCGACTCGATATATCCCAGTGAACTTGAAATAAAAGATACTACAGAGTCAGCGTCATCTGTTTCATATTTGGATATTTTACTGGAAATGGACATTGATGGTAACCTAACAACAAAACTTTATGATAAACGCGATGACTTCAATTTTTCTATAGTCAACTTTCCTTACTTATGTAGCAATATACCTTCATCACCTGCATATGGTGTTTTTGTCTCTCAATTAATTCGATACGCAAGGGCATGCTCTTCGTATGAACAGTTTCTAAGACGAGGCAAGCTACTGACAAACAAGTTGATAAAACAGGACTATCAACAGTCTCGTTTAAAGTCATCTTTTCGTAGGTTCTATTGTCGATACGACGACCTTGTCAGCAAATACAATCTTTCACTGAGTCGCATGCTGACTGACGTTTTTCATTCTAATTGTAAGACCATAATTAATCACCTAATTGTCTACGGACTTTTGCGGTTTTTATTTTCACGATTACGACAAAGAGCACACGGCGGGTGTGACCGGTCAGCAGAGGATGATCACTCCTCCTAGGCACCTGATCCTACCTCTATCTTGGAGGTCCGTGTTGGTCTGCTTTGAATTTGTATTTCGTTTTATGGATTTTTGAGATGGTTGACGGTTTGTTATTGTCATTTTTTCATTCTGTCAAAACTGTTTTACATTATGTTATAAAGATATTTTTATATCTTGAATTATTGTTTTTAACAAATGAAAAATTGTTCGACCAATATAAAACAATTCTAAGCGAGTTTGTACATTGGTTCTTGGTCCAGCTGTTGGTTTAAACATGATATGCATTCTACACTCTATTTATGAGGATCTCCTCTTTGTCAATACAACTGTTCAATCCTGTCGGCAATGTTCATAGCAACTGTTTTGTTGCAAGCCTCATCTTTTTTTCTTTAGGTAGTAGAAATACACAAAATAATGGCTTAATATTATGTGAAAGCAATTTTAATCAATTATCTTAAGATAATAATATGACTCATACCCATAAGTTACTCAAGGCAAAAAAAGCGTATTCTGATAATTTCGAAACCTACATTTAAATGTATTTCATTTGATTTTTTGTGTAATTTAGCGTTCTATCAATAAAAAGTGTGTAACTTATGTTCCTTTTAGACCTGAAAATTGGACACATTCCTTAAAATTATACATAGACCATTGCTTCTAAACTTTTTAATTGCAAAAAAAAAAATAAAAATCTAGAATGCCTCGACATCCAGCATATGAAAGGTAGTCCTCCAACATGTTCTTCTTCACCCTTCAACTATAGTCCTGCTGGACATGTCATTACTGGTGACGTAAATTATTGAACAATGATGACCTTCAATCACTTATTCTTAAAGGTCCAAAATTTAGGGAACCCCGATCTTTCAATTGGCATTCTAATTTCATACATATTATGAATTCTGTAGAGGAGTACGCCAGACGATGGGCCAAACATGAAAGAGAAGACATTGACACGTTGTCAGAATGGACTAAAAGTGTTCGATGCACGTTAAAATCTTTAATTAAGCGAAGTTTGATAATTTAGAAGTGAAAAAGAACTAGATAAATTACATGATCAGTTTGTACTGATCCCTGCTGACAAAGCAGGAAACAACATTGTCTTTGTTTGTAAGGCTCATTATATAAATTGTATATTAGAAGAGATTGGATTTAATTCCGCAAGTGGAAATACTTATAGCTCTCTTTCCAAAGTAGAAATTCTTCAAAATCATATGTCAGTTTTGAATATTTTCAATATACCTAACAACCAAAATCAATTTGATTTACCTTACCTTTCTTGGATACCTAAACTTCATAAGAATCCTTACAAACAAAGATATATAGCGGGTTTCAGTAAATGTTCTACCAAGTCTCTTTCTTCACTCCTTACCAAAATATTAACAGCAGTAGAAGATAACTTCACGAGTACTGTGCAACAGTATATTCAAGAAGCGGTGTAAATCAGATGTGGATACTTAAGAATTCCAAGGAACTTTTAAAAAAACTTTAAATCCCAAAATTTTACCAAAATCAATAGTATCAAAACTTACGACTTTTCTACACTTTATACAACCATCCCCCACGAAAATTAAATTAAATTAAAGTCCCGTCTTTTTGTCTTCATTGATAGCTACTTTTTAAATAAAAACGGATCACGTTAATTTTCTTATTTTGTCATCGGTCATTTGCAAAACTATTTTGTTAAAAGCCATTCGGATTGTGCACACAAGTATTCTGAAGTAGACATTAAAAGGATGCTCGAGTTTCTGATAGACATCATCTTTGAAGTTTTTGGAAATCAGGTCTGCTAACAATCTGTTGGAATTCCCATGGGTACCAATCGTGCACCATTGTAAGCAGACCTATTTTTGTATTAATATGAAGCAGAATTTATTCAAAAACTTGTACGTGAAAAAAATAAATCACTCGCTGTGGCCTTCAACTCAACATTCAGGTTTGTCGACGACGTATTATCAATTAACAATTGTTACTTCCATACTTACGTCGACTCGATATATCCCAGTAAACTTAAAATAAAAGATACTACAGAGTCTGCATCATTATGTTTCATATTTGGATATTTTACTGGAAATGGACATTGATGGTAACCTAACAAAAAAACTTTATGATAAACGTGATGGCGTCAATTTTTCTATAGTCAACTTCTTCTTACTTATGTAGCAATATACCTTCATTACCTGCATATGGTGTTTTTGTCTCTCAGTTAATCCGATCTGCAAGGGCATGTTCTTCGTATGAACAGTTTCTAAAGCGATGCAAGCTCCTGACAAACAAGTTGTTAAACAGGACAGTCAACAGTCTCGTTTGAAGTCATCTTTTTGTAAGTTCTATGGTCGATGCAACGACCTTGTCAGCAAATACAATCTTCCACTGGGTCGTATGCTGGCTGACGTTTTTTATACTTATTGTTAGACCATAATTAATCACCTAATTGTGTACGGACTTTTCCGTTTTTCCCGATAACGACAAAGAGCACACGGCGGGTGTGACCGGTCAGCAGAGGATGCTTACTCCTCCATGGCACCTGATCCTACCTTAATTTTTTAAGAGGTCCGTGTTCGCTCTGCTCCTGTTTTGTAATTTTCCTTTGGACTTTTGAATTTAAACACTGTTCGTTATCACTCCATGTCATTTCTAGCTATACCCGTGGTCTTCGTAAGGATTGGTTAGTAGACGTCAAGAAAATCTTTTGATTCACATTACATCGATGAATAGCAGAAGGCCCAAATGTAAATTAAAACAAAGCAGAAAAAGTGGTTCCGCTAAGAAATGTTAACAATCAATTTACAAAGTTTGAATATATTACGGTTTCAATTATGCATTTGTATTAGGTATATTCGTCGATTTTAAATTAAGTAACATGAATACAGAAAATGGAACGTTAAGTAAAGTACAATGTATATACTATTCAAAACAAAAGTCAAATCTCTTCCAATATAGTTTTTTTTTAGAAATATAAACAAGTTAAATGAATATTAATATAATAGCATAAATGTGATAAAATGCTGTATGATAAATATAAACGAACTATATTGTCTGCTAAAAGTGGGTTAGCACCATTCAAAACATTCTTTTGAAATTGTCCTGATCCAAGTTTGGTATGAGCAATAGTATATATATTGTTTAATTCATTTTCCACTTTTTAAGCAAAAATCACTGAATTTTATTTAAATCAAATCTTTATATAAACATAATACATATTTTTTTTTTTTTACAAATATTACTTGAAAACAATATATAAGAAACCAGATTTTAAGAAATAGAATGTCAAGTTAGAATTGCAAGTTTGGATATAAAATTAAACAATTCTAAACTCTAGAATAACGTGTGCCTATATATTAGTCGAGTATTATGATACTCCGAAGCTAGTATTGGAGTTTCATGCATGATATTAAAGACTAAAGATTAAAGATTTTCAAGCAATCTGGCAAAGAAAAACACTTTCCTTTAGAATGTATGCTCAATTAAGGTAGCTCACGGGTTTACTGCTTTTGAGAAAACCTACCCTGAAAATTTGTCCACGTGATCCATAGGCTTCAGAGTTTTATTTCTAGAATTTTTTTGAAAGTAAAATGCATATCTTAGTCGGGAAACGCATTTCAAAACTATGCTCCAAACTTTTAAACGATTTAGACGAACTTAATCTTTACTCAACACAATAACAGAAGAGATAATTTTGAATCAATTCATAAAAAATAATCAATATGTGTTCTCGGCCAATTTTTTGCAAAATAACTTTAAAGATTTAAAAGATTTCACAAAACCTTATATTTTCATTATGACGTTAGCCCGACGTCATCATTTTCTTATGTCTGAGAACCAAACAATGAAAATGCGTTGATTGTCAAGACTAGCTGATGAACACATATTAGAACATGTAAATACTAACTAGACATTATTATGAATGTTATCGAATGCACAAATGCAATTAATGTAAAGTTGTGAAGAGAAGAAAAATGGCTATTTTTCTTTTCATAACACTCTGATTCAATCAATGCAGAAATAATTATAATACAACTATTGACATAATAAGTTTGTAATCATATACGATAATTAGCCTAAGCCAAAAGAATTCAAATAGTTAGATCGGTAGTTGAAAATACAGAAGTTATAATTGTAAAAGAAGCGAAGTTAATGCATACAGTTCAATTTATTTACTTGTCTCAACATTATTTTAAATGAAAGATTTCAAACGCACACCCATACCTTATAGAACAAAATGTGACAATGTATGTCACGTATTTAAATTTTTAGCACTTGATAATTATAAAAGTTTGTATAAACTGCATTTAAGCTCTTTGAAATATTTCTTTTCATGTCTCTAAAAATCATTTGTCATTTTTTAAAAAAATGTATGAGTTTGCTATGACGGTTAACTCTTTACGTCGAATCCTTTTGTGACGTCAGTAAACCCGCGAGCTACGTTAAATTTCATTTTAAAAGTGCATAGGGAACCCCTTTGGTTAGACTAACTTGTATCTTTAATCGAAATATGCACTACTGAGTGCTTATACTACTATTAGTATTAAAAATAATAAGCAAAAAGAATACCATTTTAGTTTCAAACACTAATTAATTTTTTGTGAATTGATATATATTTTTATGTATACATGTAACATATGTTGGGATTAAATTCATTCCTTCTATAAAAATCTGAAAAAAGGATTTGGGGATGTAACGGGATGAGCGGAGGCTACTCCAAACAACAACAAGACATCTTAAATTTAACAAAATTTATTAACAAAAAAAAAATAAGAGAAAGAAAGAAAAGATAGAAATATAAACCTTAAACCACACAAACACTCACACACCTTTCACACAACTAGAAAAAAAATTTGATGTATATATAAATGACCAAAAAAATATGATTCAACAAACACCTCTTTACATCTTATTAACTATTATCTATATTAGAATAGTGTCCGAATCTCCGGGGCTGTAGTCCTGGACCAACTACGGACAACCACAACTAAAGTACGTTACGTCACCACAATCATCATCATCACCATCGTCATCATAATCATCGACACTATCGTCAACATCATCATCTACAACACCATAATCATAATAGACATCATCGTTATCACCATAATCATCTACATCATCGTCACCGACGTCACCATGAACGACATCATCTACTTCATCATCGACATGACCATCATCAGCATCGTCGTCATCGACCTCAACATAACATCATCGTCGTCATCAACATCACCACCACATCGTCATCGACATCACCATCGTCATCGTCGACCTCACCATAACATCATCGTCGTCATCAACATCACCATCACATCGTCATCGACATCACCATCGTCGTCGTCGACCTCACCATAACATCATCGTCGTCATCAACATCAACAATATGACACTACAATAAGTGTACAAGTGATACCATAACACCATAATTAAAACAATATTGTATAATACATTATATAAGTACCTCACTGATAGTATCAAACTATAATAATGTATAAATAGTATTATATTAAAGGCAACATCTCAAAATATTCTAAGTATATGGTCACTAAGTTATTTGTTTACAATAAACAATATGGCGTCTGAAACTTCCGGTGACGCACTTCCGCCCAAGTAGTTAAAGTAGTGGAAAAAGTGACAATAAATTGTAAAATAAAATAACGCATAGAAAATAGCCCTTTAAATCACCGTTTCTTTATACAGCAATATCAAAAACTGTACTATAGAAAAAGACGAATTCTATCTAAACACTCTCGCTAAAGTCACACCTCAGTGATCACACAGGTAACTCTACAGTGAACAATGGCCAAGGTGACTTTATAGGACGACTGCGTAAAACTAATAAAAAGGCAAAAATTTACAAATAAACTACACAAAACTAAATAAATACTTACCACGGTCAGCTATCCGTGTCCGCGTCAAATGCTGAACTTGAGAGACTAAAACATGCCACACGGGCTTCTACCACGATACCCCCTTCTAACACTGAGCACGTCTTTATCTCTGGACAGCTCGGCCGGGTATAACCTAGCGCCTATTGTTAGGGTCGGCCAAGCCCGTTGCAAAGAATTATGGGTAAAAAAAACAAAATCGGGTGCGTTCGATATGAACAGTGATTGTCACAGGGGATATTTTGTAGATGCTTCGTGGAATGGTTCTAAAGAATTTCGTTAATTTCAAGGAGAGATATTTCCTCGATTTTTCCAAAATCGGAAATGGACCATACATTTTCGTTCGTGCGAGTTCAACTGGAAAAACAGCGGCTTTAGAACTAATACGAAGATGTATGGGTGATAAACTTAATTCATCGCTCACAAAAAGATGCAATCCAAATGAGATAGCATATGTTTTCTGTGAATTTTATATTGATAATTCTAAGGATGAATACAAAGAGTATGGATCAACAGCATTAACAGGAATAATAGTGGAGAAAACTGATATTAAAGGAAAGGTACAAGATGATGCTGTTGGAGAAGTAAAGAAAGATTCTAAGAATCTGAAAACTAAGAATGAAACAAAGTTTCACAAAATAATGATATACATGTACTCTACTAAAGATGGAAAAGTACATTTTTTTTCAAAAAGATATTTAGAAGAAGAAGGCGGCAGCATAGCTGACGATAACAAGGTTGTGGAACTCAGTCAACATCTTCCGGAAGAGGTACTAGAGAATATAAAAAAACAACAAACCAAAATATGTTATGAAAGAAGAATGAAAAAGCTCGTTGTGGATTCATTTGTAAGTGAAGTTTTGCGCAAAATAGAATCGACAAAACCAGTTACTGGTAAAGGCAGTGATGACAATCCATGTAGTAAATTATGGGAAGCAATGCAGAAACGGTTTGTGGGTGTTTTATCCATGAGAGGAATTGGCGCATTGCAATGGACAAAAAGTGACTTTATCGACGATAAATATAAATCAGATAATTATGACACAGCATGTAGTCAAGCGGAAATTATAACCTCGCTTATGGGAAACAGCCTAGTAGATGACGAGAAGGAAGCATGGATCTTAAATGTTTTAACAGCTCCAACTAAATTTCATTTTAGGAGGGATCCTGAACGCGATGTTCCACATGGCAACAGAGAATTGATGTCGACAAAGTCCTCTGCTAAAGTTAGAAAAGAAAAACAATCAGTTAAGATTTTTGTTAAGCACGATGGCGATGCTCATGAATTCCCACTGTTGAAGACCTCTGTTGGAGTGATAGAGGCAAAACAGTTTTCTCTTCTTATGGCACATAAATTATATGAAACAATTTGTTTAGAAGAACCCGATAGAGGCATGCATCCTCAAATGATTGAACGCATAAAGGAAGTGCTTTATCAAGAAAGTGAGAACAAAACGGTCATTGTTGTAACACACAATCCATATTTTCTCGATGCCAGGTCCATAGAAAATACGTTTATCTTTTTCAAAGAAAAAATGTGCGCATGTGTCAAAAACATAGGGGGCCTATTGAAATCCAACCCTGTTCGAAAATTCATTGAAATAGAAGATTTAAAAAGAATTTTGTTTTCTTCGCATGTTCTTTTTGTCGAAGGAAAGTCCGACAAAATTGTTCTGCAATCACTTATCAGACATGTCTTTACAACAATTGATAACAAACCCGAATTTTTAAGTTATGAAATAATTCCAATGGGTGGCAAAACAATAAAAGAAAAAATTGCCAACTTCTGCGAAAGTATTAATATAAAATACGGGCTTATTTTAGATCGAGATGCTTATATGAAGATAGAGAATGGAGAAATAAAAATTGTTGGTTATCCTTCATATCATCTACGGGATAACTTGCTCTTATTGTTCGACCAAGAGTTTAATTATCTATCTAAGCAATTGGAAAGGAAAAAAACCCCATTTATTTGGAAAGAAGGAAGCTTGGAAGATTTTCTTCTAAGTTATAATAGGAAGCGTCCAGATCTTACACGTGTATTAGAAGTACAAAATGCACCATGGAACACAGATAAGCTAAAAGAAGATATAAAGCGTTCTTTAAACGATAGGTTATCCGTGGAACAGTCGGAGAAATTAGCTGAAATCGTCAAAAAATTTTACGGCATTGAACGCCTCCGGACATTTTTGAAAAGCTTAGCCTAAAATTTTCTTAATTTAACCAAGAACAATCTTAGAAACAATTAATACTCTGTTTAAATGTTATCAAATTTTGAATTTAAATAACTAAAGAATGGGCTTTTAAAATTTCTTTATTGTTTATAAATGCCATTGGTTCATAAAAGTAACTAACCTGTTTCATACAATAAAAGAATATATATTTGATTAGACAATTCAACAGGATTTACAAAAGAACCTACTGTTGCATCTACACTTCTAAATAATACACCAACATCTAATGACAATCGTTTTGTAAAGTTTATGGTGTTAAAGTAATAAAAGGGATTTAAAAAAGTTACGTAGACAGAACACAAAACTTAAACTTTGTTCACTGAAAAGTGTTATTCAGCATTTCGTCTGTTTACACTTCCACACCAAAAAGAATTTTTGTTTTCAAAATTGAACTTTTTTGCAATGTATGCAGCTTGAAAAAGGGGAAATGATTTATGTAGATTTTCTAATCGATGCCACTACTTCAACATTGGTGATATTACATTGAAATCAAGAGAAAGTATTCCCAATTCTGCAAGAACTGTCAAATTTGCACAATTCTTGTGAACTCTATATATATCTGCAAAACTTTATATGAAGTTTCTCACACAAAGCCTTGTAATATATTTCATCTGGATCCATGGAAGTATTACGAAAACGTGCTCCATGGAACACAGATAAGTATATTAATATGTAATGTATACCGTTGTTTATGTAAACAAAACAGAGTGACCGAAATTACAAATGATGTAACTTCTATGTTCAAACAATGGAATATTTGTGTCCTGTTATTTACTGCAATATGCATTATCGAAGTTTAAAGATTAATTTTTCTCCAGGTGTTAACATCCTGACTCTGTTTTTGTCTACTCACAATAATCAACAACTATTGACACTGTTTATTGTGTCCTACAATGCTGAATGTACAAACTGCAAATTAAGAAGAAAGTTTAATTTGTTCATTTTTTTATCATTCTTCGCAAGACATAAATTTATCAACTCCTGATTTATTCACGAAGCAGCAGTTGATGTCATTTTGAATAAGAAATGTGTATGCAGCACAAGTTGCTCTTGTATACTGTATATTTTAACAACAACTTGTAAATATTCTTTGGAGAATTATTTTGGGGCTCTTAGTGTTTAATATAAATTCAATGTATAATAAATGAACAATATGCTTTTGGTGTTTCGATGTTTTGGCCAAAGAATCATTTGTCGAGAATATTTAATTTCATTTTTTTCTTTATTTATAGCTAAATCATGTCGTTCTTTTTAAAGTAATAACTAATAGGAAAATTACAAATGCTTGGTCTGCATCGTTTTGAAATAATAGCTCTGCACTGAAACAACTAAAATGATAAAAGTATTTTCTTTTATGTAAAAGCAAATGAAAAAACACCCCTACCCCTCCCCTCTCAAAAAGATACCCTTATTTGTTGAAGACCTGATTTGTATCCCTACATCATCCCAAAATTAAGATTAGACCAATAAGTGGCATTCTCAAGTTACGCAAATTGACGCACTTATTTCTAATTCTGATATTTTGGTTTACATTTGCAGCAGTAACTGATATTGAACGGTTAGATTTATTTCATAAACGGTTTAATCCATTTTATGATTTTCTTATCCGTGACATTGTTTATCGCTAAAACCTCACCAGTTAAGGAAAACCAAATATAAAAATAACATGTGAAATTGGTTGGTTACGTGATCAAATGTGAAGCCCGTAACATGTATAAAAAACAAAATAACGATTTTGCTATTCTATAGGTTCATGAAGGTGTACACATTTTATGCAATTATTTTATCCTGGATGAAAAAGACATGTATTTTTCAAAGACAAAGTACATGCAAAATACAACATTTTTTTAAATTGTCCATTTTCTTAGGGCCATGTATCTAATCATAAAAAATGACAATAACAAACTGTCAACCATCTAAAAAAATCCATTAAACGAAATACAAATTCAAAGCAGAGCAACACGGACCTCTAAAAAGATAGCGGTAGGATCAGGTGCCTAGGTGGAGTGATCATCCTCTGCTGACCGGTCACACCCGCCATGTGCTCTTTGTCGTAATCAATTAATCAATCAATCAATCTTCATTCATTTGGATTCATGTTTATGTTTCAATGTTAAAATGTTTATGATGATGCTGGTCTGGGGTCTATACATAATTAAATATAAAATATAGCTTGCTTCATAAGCAGAATCTTTGAACTAAAGCATTAATAGACTAACAGCATATCTAAACTATAGCATTGACACACTAACATCATATCTTAACTATAGCATTGATACACAAGCCGCATATCTGAACTAAAGCATTGATACACTAGCAGATATCTAAACTATAGCATTGATACTCTAACAGCATATCTAAACTATA
>WFKH01007768.1:63798719-63811452 GCA_016163765.1 Magallana hongkongensis
ATATCTAAACTATAGCATTGATACTCTAACAGCATATCTAAACTATAACATTGATACACAAGCAGCCTATCTGAACTATAGCATTGATAGACAAACCTCATATCTGAGTTATAGCATTGACTAACACTCTATCTAATTTATAGTACTGATAGACTAACAACATATCTAAACTATAGCATTGAAACACGTACAGCATTTCTAAACTGTATCATTGATACACTAGCAGCATATTTAAACTATAGCATTGATACACTAACAGCCGATCTAAACTATAGCATTGATAGACAAACAGCATATCTGAACTATAGCATTGATAGACTAGCAGCATATCTAAACTATAGCATTAATAGACTAAAATTACATCCTACCTACAGCATTGATAGGCTAACATCATATCTTAACTATAAAAATGATAAACAAGGAGTATATCTAAACTAAAAAATTGATAAACAAGCAGCATATATAATCTTTAGCATTGATACACTAAAAGAATATCTAAACTATAGCATTGATAGATTAACAGCATATCTGAATTTTAGCATTGCTAGACTAACAACATATCTAAACTATAGAATTGATATATTACCATCATATTTATACTATAGCTTGCTACACTAGCAGCATATTTTAACTATAGCATTGATATACTTATAGCATATTTAAACTATAGCATTGATACACTAACATAATTTCTAAACTTTATAACTGATATGCTAACAGCATATCTAAACTATAGCATTGATACACCAATATCATATTTACACTATGCCTGTATCATTAATACCTTAACAGCACATCTAAACTATAGCATTGATACACTAGCAGCATTTCTAAACTGCAGTATTGATACCATAGCAGCATAACTAAACTATAGCATTGATACTTAACATCATATCTAAACTATAGCATTAATACATAACAGCATATCTAAACTGTAGCATTGATACAATAGCAGAATAAAAATGACGTATGTGCTATTTAACCCCGAGTCATTCTTTATAATTCATTAGTTTTAAATAATTTTTAAAAATATTACACAATTTCTCCTTATTTAGCAAGAGACAAGTAAACATTATGAACTTTTCTTCTAATTTACTCTGAATTAGCCACTTTACAGATTTGGCAAAGGTCTCAGACTTATGAATAGACAGTGTATAAATGACCATTAACTATTGTTTGTTAATATCTATACATAGATGATTTAAACTGGAGTGTTAATCGAAAGTGGTCATTGAAAGAACGATTTGTGAACAACTCTTTTTTGTGGGAAACAAGTATGTATTACACTGGAAAAAGTTAATTGGTGTCTTACATGTAGTACAAAAGCATATATTTACATCTAACGAGTATGATTCCCTCTATTTCTTACGAAAACTTATAGTTAATCCATAGCTCTTTTGAAACAGCCAAACTGAAATCTAAAAGCCCCGTTTATCGATTGGTCAAAACCTACAGCGACCTAAGAAAAATCACAGACTGCACGAAATAATCATGATGAGGTCAGACTCAAATTCCCATAGGAGACGATTTGGCCGTTTCCTATATCTAACGTACTGATGTACATCAACAGTAATTTAGTTAATTTTACTTACTTTTTACAATCAGTTTATTAATTTGTTAAAAGAAAGATGTAAATATAAACAATAAAATGCTTTTTTGATGATTCATGCAGGTTATGAAGGTATCGATTATGGCAGAAAAAATTACATAACACGCTAACGCGGGTTATTTATTTTTTCTACAATGCCGCCACCTTCATATCCCCAATGAATCACCATAGAAAGTAATTTATTGTTTAAATAAATCAAAATGTACAAATAAAAAAAGGAACACATTGCACTAAAAGTAAGTCCATCTGGTGCTTCATAAACATCCAGGTAATGACTATGATAGGCTAATCAAGTTTGCATCCAAAACATAGAATCTCCAAATACGAGGGCTGTTCGAAAATTACTGAGACAACACAAATATTTCCCTTTCTACGAGACGAATTTTAATGAAAATTGGCATAAGCATCGAAGAAACCCAAACATATAATTGCACAAAGAAATATAATAAAAAAATTGAAATTTTCTCTACGACGGCACATAATCAAGTCGGTGGTTGGTGTACCCGGTGCAGACACTAACTTAAGAGATAAAAATAACGTAAACAACTTCTTACTAAATGTCAGTGGACCAAGAATTGAAAATAAAGGAAATTAAAATATAAATGTTCATTTTGCTATTTATTGTGACTAATTTTTGTGCAATTTTCCCTGGTGTTCAAGTTAAAATACGAAGAAGTACAAATATATTTACCAAGCAATAGAAATCTGACAGTTTGTTGAATTTTGACGTCAAGGCGGCACAGTAAATATACATAAAATCAGATCTGGGGTCAATTACTTTGAAATATAATGCATTAAATTACAATTACATTGGAATTCTTTCCATCACAATTACCATTACCATTACTTCCAAATACAAAAGTAATTAATTACAATACAATTACAATTACTTTGCTAAAGTAACGAATTACATCACACAGTACAAGAAAAAATATACAAAGACAATTTTGATAACAATTCAATGGCATATAAGATTTTAAGTCTAACGTTAATATGCTCAAAAGTGGTCAATGCTGTGTAAAGTGAAGCGGTAACGTTCGCTTTGGACTATCATAGTAAATACATGTACTTCATCTGTTTGGATGTAGACAGTAGTTCACCTTGCGAGCGATGGTATTTTATCATTGACTTTGATTTTAACAAGTTTTGTCTATCCATTATTGTGTAGGGTATCTATTTATAATTAAAACTTGGTTCATTGTATTCTGTATCAAAACTTGAAAGAGGTAAAGGTGCAGTCTATACAATGATCAAACATGAACCTTTTTTGATAAATGTGAAAAATGGGCCCCAAAAAATGCGAAAATAAAGTGTCACTGTGTCACTACCTCAGTATGCAACACATCTAAGAAGTGGCCAATTAGCCCCACTCAAAGTAAATACCCCCCCCCCCCCCCTAAAAAAAACCACAGGAGCACATAACTGTCTAGAGTCAATTATTTGTTTAACAATATGTGTGATTGATTGTTGCTAGTAAAGCCTACAGTTATCATAACAGGATTTGAAATTATTTTGTGCTTTAAGTGATTATAAATCTAACTTGGTGGAAAACGCTATACTAAAAGTTACATTCTGTTATAGGATGCTATAAGGAATAAGGTGAATTTAAGATTCAAAATACCGAGATGAAATGCTAAACATTTATCTTTTAATTCCCAAACAAATGTTTTACATTTAATCAAACGAAATTATAAAGAATTAATTTTGTGCTTTCTAGTAATTCCCAGATAAGAGAAAATCAGTAGTGTTTCCCGGGATGGGAAATGCTGGTATGAACTACTGGTAATTCCTGGCACTGGTATTTCCCGGCCAACCCATTTTTAATTAAATGCATTTTAATTTTTACATAGCTACTTTTAATTGATTTCATAACTTCTTATAAGATTTTTTTATTAAAAAAAAAAACGTTTGGTCTCCTTGGAATGATTTTATTAATCATCTGGCAGGTTAGATGTGACATGTGTACAATAATACATCACTTTAGTATTTCTTGTTTTTTGTTTTTGTTTTTTGTTTTTTGTTTTTTTTTTAATGGATTGTAGTTTTACTGCTTAGGCATTCTGTTTCACAGTTATCACAAGCAACTACCCTACTCTTTATTTATATGAGTATTACAATATGGGATGAAAATGTGAGTATGTGAGAAGAGAGAGAGCGAATATATCATAAAATAATTTATATACTCAACCTTTTTCACAATTAAAAAAAAAACTTTTAAATAATAAAGATGACATTCAAATACATGTAAACACTTAAAAAAACAAATGAGTCTTCCATTAATTTCAAAAATGTATTTTTAATTTTTAAAAACTCATTATCAAATTCACTGAAAGGGGTATTAAATTATTTCATTAAATAAAAAAAAAATAGGCTAAATGTGATTGAAATGTAATTAAAAAGTAATGGATGACATTTACTTGTAATTGAGAAATGGGTGCATTACACATTACTAGCATTACTTTTAAAGCATGTAATGATTACAGTGCATTACTATTTCACTTGACCATTACCACAGGTCTGCAAAAATTGGTGGGGATCTTGGAAGAAGACATTTTTAGGCCAAGCAATTGATTAAACAAAAACTATACAACGTAAAGGAGCCAAGAGCTTCATTTTATTGTGTTTTATGGCTTATTGTTTAACTAGAGTTCAAACAAAGGGACTGAATATCTTTTACCTTTTACACAAAAACTGATGTCAACAGTTACAAAACCTGTACAGAATGTCTGTTAGAGACGTTTCACAAAAAAGTTACTTTTGGGTTGAAATAGCTCGAATTTTTTCCAAAACAATCAAGAAATAGAAAATATAATTGTTTGATTCTTAAAATAAAAATAAAAGATGAGAAATGAAGAATAGTTTATGTTTTTGGTTGTTTGTTTGTTATGCGTTTATAACATATGAGCAAAGGAATCACATTAAAATGGCGTTGCCATGAGATTGGGGTTTCTCCGATTCACTAGATATAAGCAAGTTTATCAGCTTACTAGTAATGATCTAATGATGTCATTGACTAAAAAATTCTCACATCAATAAACGGCATCCTGATTTACTTTTTGGTGAAATTTCAACGGTTCTTCTTTTTCCGTAGGGAGTAAAAGTAAATGTCTCAATTATATTTTAACAGCCCTCGTAAATATAATAAATTCCATAACAATCTCTTGACATAATTTTATTAAATGCATTAAACTTTGTGAATTCAGAATACATAGTACATCTTTTCAATGATAATTTTTTTTTTTTAATTAATATTTTTCAAGTTGAATGTCTAATAGAATGACAATTGAATATTTGCTCACATAAAAAACTTTAACATCATATCATTTATTACACGGGATATTAAAAAACAAACAGATAAAAGCTTTGATAGCTCTCGATCTAATATGAACCACATTTGAAGAATCAATCCTCCAATCTTCTCATTACCGAACATTTGCTTAAATCTGGTCATTAAGTTTTGGACGATCCAGATGACATGTATTTACTAGTCTACTCTTTGTTTCCAGTATAGAAAAAGAAAAGATGATTGTTATATATACAATGGATCCCGCATTATTTTAATTGCATAGATGAAATGTGGTGAAAATGTAAAGTGCTCAAAAAGTTGAAAGGAAAAATACGAAACAGATGCAGAGCAAACACTAACCTCTACGAAAATTAGAGGAAGGATCAGGTGCAATGGAGGAGTGAGCATCCTCGGCGGTCACATCCGCCGTGTCCTCTTTGTCGTAATCGGGAAAACGGAAAAATCCATATACAATTCTGTGTATATAATAACGGCCTAATGATAAGTATGAAAAACGTCAGTCAGCATTCAACCTAGCGAAAGATTGTATTTGTTGACAAGGTCGTTGTATCGACCATAGAACTTACGAAATGATGACTTTAATCGAGACTGGAAAGTAAATATGTTCAAATTCTATCTCTTACCAATATTCACATTATGTTATGTTAGTAGAACCCGTAGAACTTGAATGTAATTTCTTTTCCTGTCAACTAAGCAATTAAACAATGTGCCTCTAAATAGATAGGTGCACTATAGCGACATACTGCCTGTTTTGCTTTGATTTGAGTGTGTATAGGGACGTACTGTCTGTAATGCTTTGTTTTAAGTGTGTATAGCAACGTACTATAGGTGGTGCTTTGTTTTGAGTGTGTATAGAAGGTATCGCCTGTGGTGCTTTGTTTTGGCTGCGAAGAGGGTGGTACCGCTTGTGGTGCTTTTTTTAGTGTGTATATAGGGACGTAAAGCCTATGGTGCTTTGTTTTGAGTGTGTATATAGGAACGAACTGTCTGTGGTGCTTTGTTTTAAGTGTGCATGGGGACGTACTACCGGTGGTGCTTTGTTTTGAGTGTGTATAGGAACGCACTACCTGTGGTGCTTTGTTTTGAGTGTGTATATAGGGACGAACTCTCTGTGGTGCTTTGTTTTGAGTGTGTATAGAGACGTACCACGTGTGGTGCTTTGTCTTGAGACGTACAACATGTGGTGCTATGTTTTGAATATAGGAACATACCACCTGTGTTGCTTTGCGTTGAGTGTGAATAGGGCCGTACCACCTGTGGTGCTTTGTTTTGAGTGTGGTTAGATTTGAGATTTGCTACGGGGGAGGGATGTCCTGGACTCTGTGTTAGTTCCGCCGCTTTAATTCCAATACGGACAAATATAGATATAATTTTGATAAAACTGTATAGATTGTTATATAACAAGCACTTTGTGTTCATTTTGTCCGAAAATATCACTCATCTTCATGATCACTGTAACAATCCATAGTTTCTAACAAGAGGTTTTAATTAAGCTCATACACTTTCTTTAATCATGATATGTCCTTAAGTAATTCATTTAAAAGATTTGTTCCAAATTTTTCCTCATGAATTTAAAAATGTCATTATTTTCTGAACGTTCTTTAATAAGGTATTTTATTATTTAATTTTTAAACCGTTATACAATAGATGGACATTATTATGTTGTTCACCTGATCTCCATCGTACTTCCTTATATTATATTATCTTGTATATCATTTTTATGCCGTAGGTGTCCTATGTCCTAGCTTAATCTAGAATCTAAAATATCTGGTACATGAAATTTTATTTAGAGATATAAAATTTCTCCCTTTTTTTGGGGGGGGGGGGGGGGGGGTTAGATAAGAAAGTTTTATATCTTCCAGATTATTGCAGTGTGTTCGATAAACTTGTGTGATTGAGATATAAAACTATAATATATAAACACAAGCTTATCTCTTTGAGCGCAACCTGACAGAGCTCCATGATATTTTAGCATCAAGAACTTCTAACAAGTCTCTTAATAAATAGTGTATCTTGAAAAACGCCGACAACTTTTCAGCGCATGAATATTCGGTACATTCTAGTATTATATTCAGTGAGGACTCCGACATAAAGTCGGAGTTTTCAGAAAATAAAGATAAGAGAAAAAAATGGTATTGAATAACGAAGTAAATACTGTTGTAACATAACCCAGTATTAAAACCTCATAATTAATGATAACACTTTTAGTATACATATGACCATTTACGTTAGCTGTAGGTCAATGATTCAATGTTATATACCAGAATGTAATAAAATTATGTACTTGCAGACAAATAAAAAAATAATTAAATATATGCTGACAATCTTTCTTATAGAAATAATGCTTTGTAGATAAGAATAGGAATGCAGTTGTTCAACGTTGATACAAAAATAAATTGTTTGATCAGAATACTCGAGAGGTGTGATATAAGTAACAATATTATCTAAATTCCGACACCATAACATGCAAAACAACAACACACAAGACCTGAACAACAAATCACACAGCACTAGTTGTCTCCACACTAACAGAGAATTACCTGTACGCCAATCATCTGTATACATTGCATCACACACAGGGAGTCCACAAAAAGCCTGCACTTACATCCACGTATCAAACATGTACAACACTGAAACACAAAGCCTTCAAAGTTGTGTCTCTGTTTCCCCTTCCTCACAGGATCACAATTTATGGGATAAACACACAGACTAGTTGAGTTGACAAGAGCCAGAAGCTTGACGGAGATACGATAGCACCGACATGCATGAATTTCAAATACTTATGCTCTTTTGAAATCATAACCCTCTTTGGTTGCTTACTTTAAACACAAAGAATAAGAGCAATCACATCATTAATTCAAACTCGATTGGGAAACAAGAAGAAGCCCTGATGAGACTGATCTAATTACATAGCATTTCCTATTTAAACCACCGAAACTTTCTTTATGAGATGCTTTAAGCAATTCTAAGCAATTGACCATTTATAAATGTCGAGTTCTATAACCCATTCACTTTTCCCCCAAATTTCGTGACACGCAAAAAACCGCCGCGTGAGTTTAAAACATTCCGGATTTTTAGGTTGAAATTGTTTTATTACACAAGACAAAATTGTTAACGTTATCAATTTTTTCAGGCTTATTTACATATTACCAAGACTTTACCTACTTTGATTATGTAACATAAATGTATAACTCGCTACTCAGTCATAAAACGATAACCTTAAATACGCGTTAACTTTGTAGTGTATTGTCAGTGTGATACTTTACTTGTTATTGTGCTCTCAACCAGAATGGAAACCAAAATCTTTTGGAGAACAGAAGATAGTATCAACATTTGCTTACTTGTGTTAAAATTTCTACGTACATCAAACTGAAATTATTAATTAAATTGAAAAATTCATTGTATAATCTATTATCGAATATACATATCTTGTAAAATATAATATAAATAATAACAGGATGAAGAGACAAAAATGCAAAAAGATGAAACCGATCATCAAGAACTGTTTGCTAGGTGCTGTATCTCGGGATACACTTTATAACTTAACCGGAGTTAATAGATTTTCCAGAAACTAACCCCCTGCCTTCTTTAAAAAAAATTATACATGACTTAAAAAACTCAATAAAATTGTAAATCATATTAAATAGATAACATCAATTGAAAATAATGTTTTTTTCCTTCAAAACCGTAATTCGTTTGATTGGAAAATGTAATTTTTATTTACTGATATTATATTTACAGGAGTCTTGTAATTTTATAATACAAGTGATAGGATGATGTACAATATTGCACATTAAACTCGACCCAAACTTTAATTTTTATCAAAATTGACAATTTTTACTGCAGTGTTATAAAAAAATGCGGGCAGCTCAGCATTTCACAAGCATAGAATTATAAAATTATTAAAACTTGGGCTATATAAAAAAATGTAAAAACATGATGGGGAAGCTATTCTTTTTGTTGTGAAATAATTAGTTCAAAAATGGTTACATTTTTGGAAAATGAATTATCTCCCTTTGCAATTTAGAACTCTTTTGTGCTCAGAGTTCATAAAGAGAAGTGTTGAAATAGCATGTCAACAAAGTGTGTTTTCCCCCAAAATCTTGAAGATTTTATCCCTATTTTTGTTATGACCCATAGATATTGTCACTACACCTCTAATTTGAACCACTATTAGTGTTTCTGAAATCCCATCCAATGCCTTATTATGTTTATATAGTGCAGTTGGACTTCATGAATCCTTGTTATTTCAGGTTTGGAATCTAATATCAGTTATGCATATGAATTGCGGAGTAAATCATATATTATAAAGAATTTAGCAGTTATATTAAATACAATTTTCCACTGCAACTTATTTTAGTTACATGTGTGTGTTTCTTTAAATCATAATCTAAACTTTCAAAAATATATGAGTTTTTTCCCTTTTAGTACCCCCAATCTGTATTAAAACAAACTAGAAAATTGACATACAAAAAATAAAACCAAACTAATTAAATCTTTAAGCAAAGAAAACTTTGGGCAAAAATATAGCTATTACATATTCTATATTCTGGTATAATATAAAAATTATTTCCTTAATGAAAGACCCCCCCCCCCTATAAAAGCTTGGAAAATATACACACAAACACATATGTATCATTTGTAAATTAGAAAATTAATTGTTAAAAAAACCCAAACAATTTTCACTTATGCTTATTTGTACATGTATTCATTTTTTAAATATCACAACTGTTTGTTTCATGTACTTTTATGTAGAATGTTGTTCATGCATGTGGGGCATACAATCAACAGTCAGTGGTAGTTTCTCAATTTTTGGGGTAGAGAATTTTGTTACTTTCGTTCAGGTTTCCTGCTATATCAAGAAAGTTGAAACATGTTTTCCAAACTAATTGTTATACTGCTTTGGGGGTTTTATTTTCCAAGTATACTAATGTCAATGAATAAAAATGCATGTAGGTACTGTATCAGTAGGTATTTGGTTTAAACTGTCTTGTGTTTACTGGTCTTTATGCCAATAATTGTCATTGGGATATAGGATGGATTGTAAATGTGATACACAGATCTTTTAACTTTTTTTCTTCAAATATTTGAGTATAAATGACATGATACAGTAAATTTGCCATTACACACGCTTGGGTGTCAGGTGTCAGGGTCACTTCCCCTGTGGTATATAGAATTGTAAAATTCATAAAGAGAAGTAACTAAAAATGACAATGAATCCTCCCAGGAAAAAACTTAATTATCATGTTTAAAATGTATTGTGGGGTTCATAGTATTATGAAAAGAGCTATCTTAATTTACTTTATCTATTGAAGTTCACATATCTCAAAATTTATCATTATAATAAATCTTTGAAATCAGCCCTTAAATTAGTATGACAATTATTGTGGTAATTTCTTAATTGAATGCTTTCATAATACAAACATTATTATCTGTATGGTTTAGCAGGATTACACAGTAATGTATTTATATTTTAACCTGATGAAAGTAATATTTTTTCTGCTGAGAAATCATATATTATGCATAACTCCTGTGCTGAGTTCTATCTAAATGAGCCATTCTGATTCAGACATTCCTTTATTAGAACAAAATTGTTAAAAGATATAAAACAATGAAAGGAATGAAACTTTAAGATGTCTAACTAAACATTTGGATATTTTAATGAAAATGATTAGACATTTTCTGCATTGGTAACCTGCAGGAATTGTTATTTTTTTTTTTTTGTAAATAATGCATGTAAATAAACAATGATCATAATATCATATCTGGTACTTGTATAAAATAGATTGTAAAGTTAAAAAAATAAAAGGATTATTTGAAAATTCATGATCCTTGATTATAGTTAAATAGGAAATATGAAATGAAACTAGCAGCCAGGGGCCGGTTGTTCAAAAGGTGGTTAACTTTAACACTGTGTTATCTCGGTGTTATCTTGCGTGTTAAATTTAATCAAGTGGTTAAGTGTTTTTCAAAGATATGTTTGTGTTAACTCTGTGTTAACTTTGTGTTAACTTTAATCCACCCCCTAAGGGTGGATTAAAAGATAACGAGGTGATTAAAAATGGCCGCTCACATATTATTCACCCCCCCCCCCATTCGATTAAAAAACCGCGTTGTTTTCGAGGTTCCAACTCATTTGACCATTGGACAGACAACGAATTTCGGAATAGATATAGGTTTGGGGCCGGTTGTTCAAAAGGTGGTTAACTTTAACACTGTGTTATCTTGGTGTTATCTTGTGTGTTAAATTTAATCAAGTGGTTAAGTGTTTTTCAAAGATATGTTTGTGTTAACTCTGTGTTAACTTTGTGTTAACTTTAATCCACCCCCTGGGGGTGGATTAAAAGATAACAAGGTGATTAAAAATGGCCGCTCACATATTATTCACCCCCCATTCGATTAAAAAACCGCGTTGTTTTCGAGGTTCCAACTCATTTGACCATTGGACAGACAACGAATTACGGAATAGATATAGGTTTGGAAGAAATGGAATAGAATACCTGGCTTCTCTACTGAAAGATGACTTGGAAAGACCCACACAAAGAAACAGGGCATTGACTGTCAAAATCCAAATACTAATTGCTCTGCGATTCTACGCAAGTGGCAGCTTCTTGCAAGTCATTGGAGACACATTGGGTATATTAAATTTATATAATTCTTTTAACTAGTTGTTTATTATTGTAAAGTACAAATTTAAATATGCGCAGACCCCCCTTCCCCCCCCCGCAAAATCCTAGACCCCTTGCATGGTTTAAACAAGAATAGATATGGGTTACCCCATATCCAAGATATTCGACTTTTAAATTACTTGAATTTTCACTGTGCTCAGTGAACTTGAACACTTAGAACCTTAAAACTTCACTTTTTGTGAAAAAAATATACATTTGCTACTTGCAGATTAGGTTGAAACCCCAAAGAGTATGTAAAATTGTCATTGCTTGTGCAGTACTGCACAACATAGCAATCAGTCTTGGAGAACCAGAAGATGAGGAAGACCTGAATGAGGACAACAATCAGCCATTAATGCAAGCATTTCAGGGACCCCAGGATGGAAGACGCGTTAGGGATCACGTTACTCACCATTATTTTACCAGAGCAGAATGATTTTCATTATGGTTTTTGACTGATCATATTCAGTTGTTAAAAATGTAACATCAGCTATAATGAAAAGAATAATACAAGGAGTGCATAAAAATATCATGTTTCTTTATTGTATAACTTATTATTAACTTTTTTCATCATCATTGAGAACATGTCATAACAAGGTGCCCACGGGCAACATCACTCACCTGAGGAACAATAGCTATTATTAAATCAGCTTTATAGAGTCATATACAAAATGTAGTAGAATAGATCCTGTATGAAAAGATTATACTATATATTGTTACATTTAAGTTTTTGAGAATAATTTATATCTTTTTTATGTAAAATTTCCTATGTCCAATGTGGCCACACCCACCCCTGATCATGATCATGATTTTGACAAACTTGATCTACACTTTGTTTTTCATGTGTAAAAATTTGACCCACCCATTGAGGCCCCACCCTAAAATGTTTTTATACAGACAGCAAGCAGACAGAAAGATTAGATTGATGCCAGAAAAAAGTGATCAGAAAAGCTCACATGAGCTAAAACATATCATAATATCATTTATTTCAAATCTTAAATAATCTTTTAATATATTTTATCAATATAAGTCAATAAATATACCCAGAAAACAGTGATATTAACTCTGAACATTCATTGTTCTATGAAGACAGAAAAGCAATTAGTTGCTCTGCAGTAGAGAGTTCATCTTGCTTAGCCTTCTTAACTA
>WFKH01007768.1:63816452-63833410 GCA_016163765.1 Magallana hongkongensis
CAAAATCAAATGTCCAAAGGAAAAATACAAAACAGGAGCAGAGCAAAAACGGACCTCTAAAAAAATTAGAGGTAGGATCAGGTGCCATGAAGGAGTGAGCATCCTCGGCTGACCGGTCAAACCCGCCTTGTGCTCTTTGTCGTAATCAGGAAAAACTGAAAAATCTGTAGACGTAGATGATTAATTATGGTATTACCATAAGTATGAAAAACGTTAGTCAGCATGCGACCCAGTGAAAGATTATGCTCTGATATGCCTATTATGTCGTCATGCAAATTTTCCAGCAAATCAAGTATAAAATGAGTTGACTTTTTTTATATTTCCTCCATGAAAGGATGATCCGATTGTGTTTTCGAACACAATAAGCAAGATACTTTTAGCATTTAACATGTCTTGTAATTACATTAATTACATCAATAAATGATGGTTCATGTTTCTTTCCAAAATATTGATGTCTTGGGCATAGGGTAAAAATGAATTGTTTGGTACTGATAGAATATTATTCTTGGGTTTATCATCCAGCAAAGTTGAATTGAGCACTCTTCGTTGTAAACCAACTGAAATAAACCACTGACAACTTTTTTTTAATTGTCTTTTGTCATCGAAGATATTGATTAAAGAATGTCCAAATTATCACCAATTTTATCGAATGGGGCTGAATTTCATATTCTTTTAACTGACTTTCAATTCGAGAAATGTACCTCTCCCTGCAAAGCATTGTGGACTTTGACTGGGCAATGCAACGACTTGGATCTACCTCAAAGCTTGAGCACATGGACACAGCAGTGCATTGTACCAACCCAACTCTACTAACTATTTTAAGTGGCGGAAGGTAACGAGTTTGTGGGACCGTAGATGTACACACGTATAGTTGCATGAATATGTAGTGCACATGTCATACTTGACTTAGCAGTGGCTGTGTCACTGACATAGGCACTTGAAATTTTCATGTCAAAGTATGACTGCATTGTCGAGAACATATACCTTGCAATTTACTGGATACTGTGAAATAACTGAAACTACCTGTCACATCTTGTTCATGGAGTACAGATAACATTTCTTTGGTTTTCTTCTTCTTGGACTGAAGATTTCATTGATGCACCTGACATAGAATAGTATTATCAATTCTCTTCTTCTGAATGTCAATCAATGAAACATGCTTCTTCTGAGTAGCTGAACAGTCCACAGAAAACCCAAGGCAACTCAGCAAATCTATTGTCTAATATGAAATAAAATGTAAATAGATGAAATACATTTTGATGTGCAGTAATATTTATTAATACATTTAATTTTAATTGCAATTTAATAAGGAACACAATGGCAAGTACAATGTATATGTCTAAAATTATAAGTCTGAACTATAATTTTTTTTTCATACTTAAGTTAAACGCACAGTTAAAATATAAAACCTTTGAGGAAGGGTGATACAATTTAAACAAACAAAATTACTTTAAATATTTAGGATTATACTTTTCGTGGGTTGGCAATATTTGTATTCGAGGAAATTCCAGCTGAAGTTGTCGTTTATACCGATGTCTGTATTGCCCTTGACGATGGTTTATTTGCAATATTTGTTTTACGTAATTCTTGTAATATGGAAGCTCTTTCCACAGCTAATGCGTTTAACTTGTTTTCAACGTCAAAGTCAATTTTCTATGATATGTTCAATTTGCTGAAACCTGCAAAACACAAATAATGAGAATGATCATCAATTGGAATTGGGCTCTAATTCAGAACTTCCGTCAGTTGTTTCAAAACCTTAAATACGGAAAAGAAGATCAATCGCCGGTATTTTAGAGGTACCGGACCCCAACACAGCGGGCACATGCCTCAACTTATGGAGGCAGCCATTTTTGTTTTGCATGACGTATTTGATTATGAGAGCTATCTTTCATTTGATCCAAGCTTTAGCCTTGGAACCAATAAAAATTAGCCACAGTTTTTGTCGCTAAATCTGTCAAAGGTCTGTGAGGAGAGGTGCAGATCAGAAATTATTGAGTCTCTTAAATTATGATTTAGCTTCGTTTTATAAGTAACTCGAGTAGTCAATTATTCTATTCATAGCTTTATATGTATGCACAAATTCTAAATTCATAACACGCAGACATCCAATTAGCCGAAAAGGGGGACAAATCAGTTGAACAGTGTACAGCTTGAACATTTGAATGTATCTAGTTATTTCTGCAATTATAAAGGCTCTTTAATTATGATTTAGATTTTTTGTAAGAATGAATAAGTAAACTATTAATTATTCTATTCATAGGTTTGCACTTAATTATGCACAATTTTCAAACGCATAACACGCAGTTGTCCGATTCGCCGATAAGGAATAGCTGTTAAATGCTTTGCATGTCATTAAATTTTATAAAGTTTCTGAATCTAGTAAGGAATACATTTCGTGAAGAGATTCCATTTTCATTCCTAAATTAAACTTCCTTAGAAGTGTTTGTTTAAATAACGTGACTACTGGCAATTTTTTTTTCAGAAAGACAAATCAATACGTTGTTTCCTGGAAGGTAAGTTTGATAACCTGTTGATTGCTGTCAACGAACGTTGTATCATAATTTGTTTTAATAAAAAAGATTGTCTTTACATTTTATAAAAATATTGATATTCAATAGTCCTTTCGTTGAAAATATTACACTATGTAAGGAGGAAGAAAGGTGAGAGAAAGGGAAAAAGAATTAATACTTGCAATGGCTGTATGTTTTAAAGTAAAATTGAAAACTGTTTTTCTAAATTATAAAGATGAACAAATTGAATACAAAAAACAAATTGTTGACGAAAAGGCATATTTAAGCTG
The DNA here is from genome assembly GCA_016163765.1 of Magallana hongkongensis. NCBI lineage: Eukaryota > Metazoa > Mollusca > Bivalvia > Ostreida > Ostreidae > Magallana > Magallana hongkongensis. The sequence goes on from WFKH01007768.1 coordinate 63,819,256, forward strand.
TTCTTGTGCTATGAATATGGTAAAGAAAGTGAGTAAAAAATCTTATTCTTTGATTAGGGATGCATGTGTGGTAGAATCAGGTATATGACTTTCCTACTAGCTCCGGCTAGTGGGTGAACCCTATAGCTCAATCGGTAGAATGCTGGATAAGCATCCCAGAGGACCCGAGTTCAAACCCCAGCGGAGGCAACAAGTGTCTCTGTTACATTTGGCGCCAACGTTGGGACCTGGGTATTCTCTGGCTGGTGAGAGATATTGTCTCGAGTATTTTGCCCCACAGGCATGGCACTCTGGAAGAGTCGAGGACGCCTCTTTTCTAGGAGGGGGACAATGTGGTAGAGTCGGGTATATGGCATTCCTACTAGCTAGTGGGTTAACCCTTAAGCTCGATCAGTAGAATGCTGGATTAGCATGCTAGAGGACCCGGGTTCAAACCCCAGCAGAGGAAATAAGTGTCTCTGTTACACTTGCAAAACTATTGAATCAATTTCTAATGTCTTTTAATTTCTTATTTTTGTTTTATTTTGAATTTGATTTGCGAAACAAGAAACTTTTTTCTAATATAAATTCTTATGTGATGGATAGCAGCAAAGGGAAAAATAACAATTTGTGAATATCAATTATTATTCGTTCAATGCGATAAATAAGTCATCAAGAAAACTGTTCTTTTACTTAAGCTGGCTCTGACTTGCACATAAACATGAAGTTGTTGCATCTTGACAATGTGCAATGTATTAGAAAGAAACGCAACATCTCCTGCATTTTCTTCCCTTTTTGATACTCACAATATTGTTAAGGTAAACGAAATTGCACACTAAAGCTTATTATAACTATCATTTGTTAAAAGAAGGAGATCATATGAGAAAAAATAACAGGCTTCTACAAAGCCTTCTTATCAATCCAAATATCAATATAGTCTTCTTCCTCGTTAATATTTATCTTTCTTTATAATTAGATATTTGAAAAGATTTAGTTTATTTTATCATTTATTTCAATTTCATTATCACTTGCAGGTTGGTTTTAGAATTTTTTCTTATGCTTATTTATGTAAAAAACACTTAATATTTTTTCTAATAATAGTGTATGACATGGATCGTTCCTTAGGAACTTTTGTTCGCGACGTGACCATAATTACATATGACAAATCTACTGTATTTAAAAAATGAAAACCGGCGTCCTGATATACATTAGAACTTGCTTTAAAATTTCTTAAGTTTTATGTTTTTCTTCAGATTTTTTTTTAAATTTTACCGATTCTGTCGAGTCAAAATAACCAGCATATATTGACCGTGTCATATAGTACCATACCATTCGAGTGTGCAGAAAACAGTCAGGAGAAAGATTGTTCAATTTTTACGCCACTCTTAATATGACGAAATCGAATGCCACCTCAGATGAGATGTCTCAAATGAAATAAGGATTGCTAGTTCTGAAACACAAATGGAAAATCAAGCAATAAATCTCTATACATGAAATATCAGCGTGATATCCTTAGATTATGATTCTACTAATCACTGGCAATTTCATATATGGCAAACTGTGTCTCTCTTTTTCATTATTTTGATAAATTTTATAATTTTTTAATTTAAGATTTTCAGAAAAAAATTATGGGTCTTCAAAGGAGATTTATGAATTACAAACACTTATCATAGATTGTATGTAATATTTGCAAAAAGTAAATCATAAAGAAAGAAAACTCTTCCTAATAGATTTTTTTTGCCAGTGTGAATACAGAAAATATGTTTTGGCCTAAAAGGCCTTGCTTCGTTGTGTTTTCAGATATGCATTGGCTTTGTATATAACAATGTTACTTTCATGGAAACCTCATATTTTCATTTATTTTCCGGTTATAAATACGTGTAATTGGAGTTTTTTTTATGTTTACAGTGTCAATTTTCCTTCAAATCTAATTTGCACATAAAGTTAATATCTGAAAAAATTAATGTAGGGAATTAAAAAAACACACACATGATGAAATACATAGCAGATGTCTGACCCCTTAACAACATTTATATATTTATGGCAGTCAAGCAGTGAAAAATCCACTGATATAGTTTAATATATATAAAGGAACGATTGTACATGTATCAGTGATATATTATGTATATGGTTCTCAAAGAATGATTACTATGAAAATCTACAAAAAAGTGTGACAGTTCCCTTAACACGTTGATAACTTTGCAATTGATCTCTATTGTTAGCCAATTTATAATGAAGAAATTACAAATCATGTTTTTAAAATCGCTGTCAGCAATTGTTATCATAGGTAAAATGCTTTAATATTTTTCGGTTTCTGAAAAATGCACACTCCTAGTTCACATTCATGTTAACATCTTGAACATTAAAATGTACCCAGTTATTTCTGCAATTATTGAGTCTCTTTAAATATAAATACGCTTTGTTTGGTAGGAATAAATGAGTTGACCAATAAATTATTCTATTAATAGTTCTGCAATTAATTATGCTCAATTTTAAAACTCATAACACATATTCGTCCGATTCGCTAGTGAAGAATATTTGTTAAATGTTTTGCATTTTATATTCTTTATGAAGTTTCTGAATTTGCTAAGGAATATATATTGTGATGAACAAAAGGGCTTTCAAATATTTTTTCTTACAGCCTAACTAATAAAATTGTTTACCTGACGTGAGCGTAAGCATATAACCGGGGACACATCAGTTGAACAATGTAAAACTTGAACATTCGAATGTATCTAGTTATTTCTGCAATAATGAAGCCTCTTTGTTTATAATTTAGCTTTGTTTTGTAAGATTGCATAAATAAATTAAACAATTATTCTATTAAAAGCCTTGCCCTTAATTACGCACAATTATGAAATCCATAACACGCAATCTTCCGATTCGTCGATAAGGAATATCTATTTAATAGTTTGAATGCCATTGTCATTTATGAAGTTTCTGGATCGGGTATGGAATGTCTTATTTAAAGAGATTCCTATGTCCTTCGTATATTAAACTTCCTCAGAAACGTTTTGTTTGAATCACGTGACTATTTGCAACATTCGTTTCAGAAGGACAAATCGCCAAGTTGTTACCAGAAAGGTAAGTTTAATTACATGTTGATTGCTTTTAATGAAGAATGTTCGTTTCATAATTAAATATGATAATAAAGAACATTCTTTTCAATTTATAAAAAAAGGGATATTTCGTTTAGTTGAAAAAAAGTACATTAAGAGAGGAGACATAGAAAAGAGAGAAAGAGCGATAAAACTGAAATACATATTTGCATTAGTTATATTATTTAAAGTAAAATGTAAAACTGTTTTCTACATTTGAAAGATAAACAAATTGAAAATATCTAAAGAAAATCGTTGACAAAAAGGCAGATTTGGTCTTCAGTATCATTGCAAAACAAAGTTAACATGTACGAAAGCATGATTGTAAACGATTAAACATATTCAGATGATGCAACCGTCAAACGATAAAGGCGTGCGGTAATTACTGTGACGTCATGATAAAGTTCACACAGAGTAAACGTTTCTTAAATTCTAAAGGTTTATATAAGAACCATATTTGCAAATGTAGATATTATGAAATGAATAGGGAAAGACGGTTTAAAGGAATCCATAGTCAATATTGACAAAACAATTTTAACGACCAAATATCTAAGAAATGGAAAAACGATATTCTTTTTTGTTTTTGTTTCTGAAACAACAAATATAATGAAATAATGTCTATTGAAAAAAAGATAATTAAAAATGGTTTAATGTATAAAGATTTTTTAATATATGGAATATTATTCTTTAACAACTTCATAATTTCTTTTTCTTTCTCCTTGAGTTATTAAGAACACAAAAACAAGAATTTTTTTATTTTCTTTTTTGAGGGGGGGGGGGGGATTATTCCATTTGTAATGATCTCATTTCTTGCGATAAAAATTCATTTTGGTAACAATCGATTGATACAACACACAAAATGGTTCTCAGAACAGACATATTCTGTTTATTCATCATAGCTGTTTCAAGTTCATCGACCTATTGAATTTTAATAGATTTGGTAAAAAATGTTTATGGTAACCATTGTATATCACAATTCATATTGGTTATACCTTCCTTTGTGATAAATATTGTCCTACAAACGCTGCGTAACAAAACTGATTGTTTTGGTGAAGAACTATCGGACTGAATAGTCGTTATTGACGGTTTAAATGTTAAATTATTAAGGTCTTCCGTTTCCAACGGAAGACCTTACTATTATTGTGCTTGTAAGATTATTCTTATTTTTCTTTTTAGGGTCTTCCGTTTCCAACGGAAGACCCTCTTGTTATTCTATTGTTTCTTTTTATTATTAGGGTCTTCCGTTTTCCAACGGAAGACCCTCTTGTTATTCTATTGGTTTTTTTTATTATTATTATTCTTTTTCTTTTTCCTTCTGACTCCGTTTTGGCTTTATGTCTCAAAAACTACTCAACCGATTTTCATGAAATTTTCAGGGATTATGAGAAAATCTTGTCCCTCAAAGCCTTTAAAAGCTGAAAAATGACGTCACTTCCGTTTTCTAATTACGTCAATTTTAAATTTTTCAAAAAGCGATTTTGTCCAGTCATTTTCTTTTAAATGGTTATATATAGAGATTTGAAATTTTCAGTGATTGTCTATTTTTCGATTTACTTAGGGCATTTTGACAAAAAATCAGAATCCGTCACTTCCGGTCGAAACCGGAAGTGAATCAAATTTTTCGAAAAAATAAATTTTTTGATCAATTCAAAAACGTGTCCGTGTTTTGTAGAGCTTCTTTAGCTTAATCTAACACTGAAATCCATTTTAAAATCGGACGATGCATCACTGAGATATAAGCGTTTAAAAATTGATTTTTCCGGAAATTTTGATTCCGCGTTCTTGGTTAAGAAAATAATATTATGTTTAAAGGTAAATGAACTCCTGCCTAAAATAATTCGAAAAATTGTTAAGTCTTATTTGAACACATTCGGATTTTTTTTGTTAAGTCGTTCTTGAAATCGCAAAGGTTTTTGTTAATTCGTACTTAAAATCATTCGGAATTTGTTAAGTCGTACCAAGAATTATTCGATTTTTTAGCTTTTTGTTTTAGTTACTTATGTTATTGGTTTTGAGAACTCTGCTTTTAACAGGAACTTTAAGGTCTACTTTCGACATGAATGGAAGACCCACTCGTTGCTTTGCAACGAGCTTTGCTCTAGTTATTATTATTATTATTCTTTTTCTTTATTTTTCTGACTTTTTTGAAGCTTCATATCTTAAAAAGTTTTCAACCGATTTCAATGAAACTTTCAGAGCTTACGTGGCATTGTCGTCCCTCAAAGATGTTAAAGTTTCCATCACAACGTCACCTACGTTTTTTCGTTACGTCAATTTTAAAATTTTCAAAAAGTGATTTTGTCCAGGGCGTTTCTCAAAAACGCTTTAAGATAGAGATTTGAAATTTTCTGTGTTTATACATATATCATTTTTATTGGGACATAAGGCTGGAATTTACATTCCGTTTCTTCCGGTCCAAACCGGAAGTCTTTTAAAATTTTCGAAATTTCGAATTTTATGTTTGAATTCTAAAAGTTTATGATCTATGTAGAATTTATAATGTTGAATACGAAACTGAAATCCGTTTTTAAATCGGACGATGCATTGCAGAGATATTGGGGTTCAAAAATTGATTTTTCCGGAAATTTTGATTCCGCGTTCTTGGTTTAAAAAATAGCGTAAAGTTCAAAGTGAAATTAACTCGTACCAAAAATAATTCGATTTTTGATAAGTCGTACTTTGATACATTCGGATTTTTTCTGTTAAGTCGTTCTTGAAATCGTAAAGGTTTTTGTTAATTCGTACTTAAAATCATTCGGATTTTGATAAGTCGTACCAAGAATTATTCGATTTTTATCTTTTTGTTTGAGTTACTCTTGTTATTGGTTTAAGGACTTTGCTTCTTAAAGGGATATCTAGCTTTACTCTCGACATTAACGGAAGACCCACTCGTTGCTTTGCAACGAGCTTTGCTCTAGTTTTTTTTTTCTTCCTAGACGCGAACTTTGAGGCTTCATATCTTGCTCATTTCTGAACGGTTTTTGCTTAAATTTTCAGGGCTTATAGACATTACAAATCACTATCTTAAACATTTCATAAACTTCAAAATTCCTCTTCCGTTAACGAGTTATTTCCCTTTTAAAAATTTTTAGGGCCTTTGGTTTCCAGACAAAGGCTCCGAGACTATGATAGCAGGGAATGGGAATCCAGCGAATTTGAATAACAGAGACATTGAAGTTGTGCACATCGATTTTTGTTTTTGGATTACGTTTTTTATTTAAAAAAAGGTAGGGGGTCAAAAAATAGGATTCCAAAAAGTGCGAAAATTTGGACTTATTTTTCTTTGTATCTTTTAAACAAAAAATATTTTGTTAAAACATGTAGAATAAAAGTTGTGCAGAATGTTAAGGGCTTTCATTTGACACCAATAGAAAAGGGCTGGCCCCTATAATTAAGGGCCAATAGCGCTTGAAAGTTTTTGCTTAATAACTCAAAAACGGTTAGGATTTCGATATGGCTGTCGCTGAAAAAGTTGTTTGTTGGGATCTCATAAAGGTCGTTACAATGTTATTTTGTTGGTGATTTGTGTTGTATGAGTGTAAAAAGCTGTACATGTTAACATGTACCTCGTTTAATTTGGCAAGTTAACGAAAGTCTATGTGCGTGCAACTGGCATAAAGTTACCACAGAAAGTATGCTGGTTTATACAGGAATTTTTTTTTTCAAAATAGATTTTTTTTTTTAGGAGTTTATGTCAGTTTTGTTAAGTTCTTATAGTGTACAATCCCTAAAACGAGAATCGGAAAACAAAACATTCTTCTTCCTTTGTAGTAAAACACAAAGCACGGATTTAAAATAAATCTATGTATTACATTTGAGTTTTCATACTGCATGCATTTAAAATCTACCTTGAATCAGAGCTGTGTGTGTACCGTTACGTAAGCAATCCCTCACCCGCGGCCTAGAAAATCGGTCACCATGGTCGCGACGGGGCTAACTAGCGGTCAGCGGTTATCTAATACACGAGAGTTGCGACCCTCATATATGAGTTTATTTAGCCGCGAACTCTAGAATTGTTTTAGTTTATATACCCGTAAATAAAATACAAAATCTGTTTTAATTTCTTCATGTTATAAGAGTTTGTCCATCTTGTTTTTATTTAATTAAACATTAGAGTGTAAATTAAGAAGACGTTCTGAAAATTTATAAAGGCGATATTACTACAAATCGGAAACTTCGTCAGACTCAAATTAATGGTTGGTTTGTAGGTCTAAAATGTTTTTAAATCTGTACAAATGATGTTTTAAATCAACAAACAACCCACAGATATTAAAACTTTTAAATGATGATCATCCCTCGCACATGGCCGAGGAGATCCTGCGCGAGTGGACAGGTTTGTGTTCTTCTACATGTACCTTATCACGCGTGCATGTTTCAGACTTTTGTACGAACACAACTATATTCTTTTATTATGATTTCAACTATGATATTGGTTTAAGATAAAAAGATAAATTTATTGTACATGTACAGTTGATTTAGCAATTATTAATACGATTGCGCACAAGGTAGTTTATTATAATCAAAGTTCCATGTTTCATGTTTGCGGTAGGTGCTGGCACGATAAAAGGATGTCCTGAATTGAGGCATTCGGAATTTTTTTAATTGGCAAAAAGATAATCAGATTTGACGAAAATCATTTTTTGGCGACTTCTTCTTATGTGTAACATTTTCACTTTCCCACCCGTTTGTTTATTCGGTCAGTCTGTGTTAATTCAATCGAAGCTTGCGACCGAAAATCTTGTGTCGCTTCAGCGCACACAGATGAGAACATCTATAGCCCCAGCCGGGTTATGTTTATGGCTGCAGATCATCAATTGTTATGTAATTGAGAAACAATGTATCGAAGGTTATCGAATATTATTGAGTATCGAAGTGTGCTTTCACTACAGTGGTCAATTGTTAAACAATAAGGCTATTATTCGAAGTCAATCATCTTCACATTATACATGTAGGTGCGAAATCGTAATCGGATAATGTTGTTAATAAATCAACCTGTTGAACACTCTAAACTTCTACAGATATGAACGCAATAATATATTATACTTAAAAGTTTTTAGTCAAAGGAAAATTGTTCTCGGATTAAGAAGTTATGAAATACGACTACATTATGCAACGCAGTCGGTCGCCATAGAAATCATCAACATACTGCAAGTGTCGACAGATTTCTTGTTTCTTTGAAATACATATATCATGATAGTACACTACCAGAGTCAAGCTAGCCAGCACTAACTCCAACGCACTAACGAAAAATTAGTTAAAATTATCGACTATTTTTCAAGCGTTTTCCGATCCCGATGTTAAACAACTGAAATTATTAGGCCGCCTTGCACCCAAACTAGGACTTGTCCTCATTAGGTGAGCCCGGATTCCTCGGGGGACGGGTAATCTCTTGAGGATTCCGGCGCCAAATTAGGCACTAGTGACACCGATTTCCGGCGCCAGGGCGCGGAGTAGACCTTAAGTGAACAAATTATTTCTGTAATGTAGCATTCTAAACAAGGCGCCCTGCGCCCAAACTAGGACGTGCTCATTAGATGAACCCGGATTCCTTGGGGGACGGGTAATCCCTTGAGGATTCCGGCGCAAAATTAGGCACTAGTGACTCCGATTTCCGGCGCCACGGCGCGGAGTAGACCTTAATTGAACAAATTATTTCTGTAATGTAGCGCTCTAATCAAGACGCCCTCCAAACATTGAAAGTTCTTACTTCACACAAAGATTGCTTATGAGCTAAGTGTTGACTTGTGCTAATTAGGTGAGCCCGGATTCCTCAGGGGACGGGTAATCCCTTGAGGATTCCGGCGCCAAATTAAGCACTAGTGACACCGATTTCCGTCAGCAGGGCGCGGAGTAGACCTTAAGTGAACAAAATATTTCTGTAATGTAGCGTTCTAAACAAGGCGCCCTCCAAACATTGAAAGATCTTACTTTACACAAAGATTGCCTATGACCTAAGTGTGTGTTATGATTTTGTTTCAAGGTTATTTTGTGAAGTTCAAGGACATTAGAAGAAATTTCATAAGTTGTCTGCTTTATACTGTTTTTGAGGAGAAACATTGGATATTGCTTTTTCATTTAAAGATTGCTGATGACTTGAGGATGTTTCATGAACTTGACCCAGGGTCAGTTGTGCAAGTTCAAGGTCGTTTGAAAAATAAATGCTTCTTTCTTGTCTGTCATATCTACATGTAATATACATGGAAATGATTAGAAGCTAAAATTTGACACAAAGATTGCTTCTGACATGTAATTAAATATGTCCCGACTTGAACTTTGATCATCTGTGCAAGTTCAGTGTCACTATAAGAAAAAGAAGCATCCATTACTTTCCAATAGATAAATACTTTTGTTATGATTTTGTTTTTCTTAGTGGGGAGGGGAGGAATTATTTGTGAGGTTGCTCACATAACCGCCAGTTAGTCCACTGAGAGCACTCTCCCCCTTTCTCGCAACCAAAATTCACCTTAAATTAACTTAATAAAGGAAATTGAATTTTGGGGCATTGTTCCCCCCTCCCCCAACACACATTTTAGTAGAAGGCAATATAAATTTTTATGGCAAATTGAAAACAAATTATATTAAACAAAATAAGTTATAGCTGCCTCACAACTCCCCCCCTCCCCTACCACTACCACGGATTAGATTTTGAAGATTAATTTTTTCTTTTATTGGCTTGTTAATACATTTCGGATAAATTTGTTCCCCGAAGCAAAAATGATGCTGAGTGCTTGCAAGGCCAAACGTTATACGGAGAGTTGTCCCTCCCACTGAGCACCTCTCGTACAGCGCACCTTTAGGTTGGAGAAGCCGTCATCGTTTATTTTTGATTTTCTGAACTTACTTTATCATATTGACAATCCTGTCTGATTAAAATTACCACCCTTCTGCTTACACTCATCAGGGTCTGATAGGTATCGATAACAATTCATCTTCACATGACCTATATATTTGCACACAACCTAAATATATATCTCATTTACCAAATACATGACTTTATCTGTTAATGAGAGGTGGAACTCTTCAATACTCAGTCTGGGGGTTACATAGAAAGCAGGATTGAAATAATTTGTCTGTCTCCATTTAAAAAATTCCAAATACATTTTCTAAAGCCCTGATTGGTCAGAATTTTAGGTCGGGTGAAGATGACCCCCTATCAATACCTGTCAGACCCTGTAAGGAGAAGAGGGTGCTTTTAATCAGACTGATTGACAATCCTTTTCCGACAGGAAGCTGCAACGGAAGACCTCTTCGTTGCTTTGCAACGAGCTCGTCTCTAGTTTGATATTTCTCATTCGTAACCAACTGTGATGCATCAAAAGATTTGTAAAAAATGCACATACGAATTCACGAACATTCACGACACGACATGCACACTTATTGACTTACATTTATCAAAAGACATTCAAGTATGAAAAGTAGGAACTATGGAGATCGACCTTAAGGCTACAAATACGCGTCAAAATCTAAAGCGTGCTTGCTTTTTAAGGTGAATGTTTAAATGAGAATGAACCTGCAATACATGTATCAATATTTGTAAGAGGACTTATGAAATATTTTTTTAAAATTTATGTGTGCTCTGCCAGTCAAAACCCTAGTATACAAAGAGAAAAAAAAACAAAACAAGGTAAACAATATATACCAAACACATCCCTTATTGTTAGCGCCTCCACAAAAGATAATAAAAAATTAAACCGTTGGAAAGTGACCCATTTACAGTCAGTTCAAGCATATCTTTTACAACATACACCATAGCATAGCATAGCATTGAAATCTCATAGCATAGCATTGGAATCTCATACCATAGCATTGGAAACTCATACCATAGCATACAATCTCATAGAATCTCATTCGTCATAGCATACCATATCATAGCATAGCATAGCATACAAAATGGTTTTAACTCAGTTTTAAATGTTTTTATTTGAAAGAATAAATGTCCACATTGCAGATTAGTTGTAAACTTTGGTTTCTTATCATTTTACTTCGACATTTGTGGAACTCTTTTGTGTATGGAGGCGTTTTTGTTCAAATCTCATAGCATACCATAGCATAGCATAGCATACCATATTATTAGGTCCTTCATTTCAATTTCTCATAGCATAGCATACAATTCTCATAGCATTGCATTGAAATCTCATAGCATATTATTAAAATCGCATACCATAGCATAGCATGAAATAGTAAAAGATATGCATGAAATGACTGTACTTGCATTTAAGCTTTGAATGGCAAAACTGACTTTGTTCAGAATACATATATTGAAACACGAAGAATTAGAAATGTATAAGATCTGGTGTCGAGATTATTTTTTTTTAAATTGCAAACGATACTTTCCTTATTTAAGATAGAGTTCCTTTAAAACTGGACGGTAGATGAATATTTGAAAATATTTCTGGTCTTAAATTCAAATATTTACATCTTTTGGTGTCTTTGCCTGTGATAATACTACGTATCGATTTTGTACTACACAGTTTAATAAATTCAAATGACGTATAATTGGGGCGCAAGCGGGGTTTGCTTATTTTTATTAAAATATTTAATCGTAAAATTGCTAAAAATTATATAAATATTAGTAATTAGGAATCATTCTTTGAATATTATGAGGTGATAATTTCGGTCGGGGCGTGATCAATTCTATCATAAAGCCCTTCGGGCCTTATTTGATTTGATCACGTTTATTCCGCATTATTCAAGTCATTTGGTCAATTTTCAATAGAAATATATTGTCATAATGTTTTTAAACTGCGTAGCAATAAAATAATTTGTTTTTTTTCCCTACCATAACAAATAATTTCGGCCGGTGTAAATCACGCACAGAACCGATAATCTCTTAACGATATCTCAGAGAAATGAAGAAAACCCCACTCGATTGGAATGAATTGAAATAGGTTTGGACTTATAATATCGCCTACAGAGTGTATGCTACCTAACACCTCACCTGAGTAGTATTCACAAAGTTACCTGGGGTGAGAAATCACGTTGTGAATTAACTATATTTAACAGGTTAAAGTATACCGCTTACAACAGAGAACGCGAACGCAAGAAGAAACAGTTTTTGTCTGTTTAACCATGATCACGTGTTTGTCTATTGATCTCCTTTTAACAAAAGCTTTTAATATATGTAAATATACAACTACCATTAAACAGGAAACAATAGACAAACATGCGCTGACTATGTATAAAGTCTGTAAAAAAGTGGGAGTTCCCATGATCTTATGGAGATTCATGAAAATGTAACCACCCCTACCTACGAAAACGACTTTGTTCTTTGTAAATATGAAATTTTTATTAATGCAATTAAAGTTGCAATTAAGACATTGGCAATTCCTACAATTAAAAGAAATATGCCTAATTTAAAAATTCATTTTGTCGTATTTTTGAATTTCCTTAAGTGCAATCATTCTTTACTTTAGATAATGATAATATATCAACATTCACTGAAGCATTCATTTGCATGGAATATTATGTTGTATATTTTATGTAACATATATATACGCAAAATAGCGTAGAGGAACTCTGTGTGCTACAAATTGTTTTTACTCAATACCTGTTTCATTTCTATAGGCGTACACTTTTATTAAATCCGCGATGCGGTTTGTAGATTTACTTCTTGAAAGACAAATTCTTGAAAGACAAATAATTAATACCGTCAATTCTATAGCAGACTTTCTTGGAAACTATGATTCACGTGACTAATGTCAACTTCCGTTTTACAGGAGCAAGTTTAACGGGGAAACTTGAAAGGTAAGTACGTTTGATTAAATGTATGAAAATATATAAACTCATCCTTTTTAGATAATCTGCAAAATCAAAAACTTTAAGTTTGAGTTAAAAAGTTTTTATCAAATATTTATATTCAGACTCTATGTTTTAAATATATCTCAGAAAAGCACAGAAACGTTTGATAATAAACGGTTATTTGTTCTTATCATGATATCGAAATATCAAAGTATTCATGTACAGATTGAGTGTTGGTTGAGGGAGGTGCGAGTAGGAAACAAAATTGAAATTGATTGAGAAACAGTTCATGAAAATAAAATATAAAAGAGCAACTTTAAAATATGTAAACTAGATATTAGTTGAAAGAAGTCGAATTAGAGTACACGTACACCCCAAAACCTTCGAAAAGTTTACAGTTCAAAAAGGTAATCTATCTGCCTTAACCTGGCATTTATTTAATCTTGAGAACGTATGATTGACAAATCTTCGAAATCTTGTTTTGTTTATTTTGATTAGATAAATAAACAAAGAAAACATTAACCCTTTTTTATTTTTCAAACAATGTTTATATTCTTTACGTTGTAAAATATTCAAGTGAAAAGTAAAATTAAAACAAAATTGATTTTCAACCAGCCAAAAATCTATAGTCTCTCTGTAAAAAAGAAATCAATATTTTTGCACAAGTTTTTTTTGTCCCGTTGTTCGATTGAATATTGTGTTACATGAAAGCGTTGGTTTCGATATGACCAGAAACTGGCAGCCAGCCAACTATCATGTGTCATATTAATCGACTAATAATTGTGCAACTGTAAACGAAACAATTGTAATTGGTAAACAAAAGTGTTTGCATTTATTTTCTTTTTTCCTCTTATGAATCAATCCGTGTTACTTAAATCATAAGTTTTAACACTTACAAAGGCTTTATAGTTAATATTTGGACAATGCAATCATCTTCAGGTTGATAGGACTTAAATATATTTCTTGACACTGTAATCATTGCATACTCCTATGTAAATGATTGAATAATTCATTATAACTAGGTGTAATTGATCACTTTATTGTTTCGAGATGAAATAATTTTAAAACGGAAAAAGCCTCGGTAGAACCATTTAGTTTTTTGGTAACTATATAAACATTAGTTGCTTGAATTTCTAAGTTTTGAACGAAACTTACTTTTGCATTTTAAGATGATCACGAGCGGGTTTTTTTTGTAATTCAGCAATTTCTTTTATAAACTAGAATCTTGTTGCTATAGCAACAAAAAGGTCTTCCGTTCTTATAAACATGTATTAATCTATTTAAAAGCAATGTTTCTTCCAAGTAGAAAATGTATTCCATATAACACTTACTTTGAAGAA
>WFKH01007768.1:63833420-63843534 GCA_016163765.1 Magallana hongkongensis
CTATCCAGCCATCTCTGAGAAATCTTGTGGACAAAAAAAGGGGAAAATAATAATAATAATAATAATAATAATAATAATAAAAAACATTACAATCACTATAAGGTCTTCCGTTGGAAACGGAAGACCTTAATAATAATAATAAAAAACATTACAATCACTATAAGGTCTTCCGTTGGAAACGGAAGACCTTAATTATCTAACAGATCAAAAGACCCGATCAAGCCATTGTTTACAACTGTAATTCTACACTTCTTATTGGCATTTTATCTTGTGAATAAACCGCCAGTCTTTAGCACTGTCTTTTGTGTATGTCTTTTTGTTATGTGTTGATTTTTAAAGATATCATTAGAAGAGTCTTCTAAGGGTTAAAAAAATGGATAATGTTTCACATGCATGAAATCATCATAGCTGCAACTAACCAAGGTCAATTTACGCAATATACGCAATTTTTGAAAATGTCGTAGGCATTCCAAGGGATTATTGGCTCACTCTGAAGAACAAGAAATTTGATTTTGAAAAAGATGATCACTTTTTAGGTCATGTTGTAGACGATAAAGGCATCAGAGTTGAATAAAAAAAGTTCAAAGAAAAATTAAACATGAGAAAACTAGAAAAAGTGTCAGACATTCACAAAATCCAACGTATTGTGAATCAACTAAACATGTTTTCACCAACACCGGCGGAAAGCTATCAGACCGTTAGAGAACTACTTAAACAGAAAACGCATGAACCTGGAGTCCAGCTCAGGAAAAGTCATTATTTGAATGTCTTTAAAACGAAATAGCTAAGTCTCGATGTCTTGCTTATTATGGCGTCAAGGGATACATGGAGGTTCCGGCAGATGCATCCTTTTAAGGACTGGAAGCAGTTCTAAAGCAACACACGAGCAATCCTAGAAACATGTGGCTTACGCATCAAAGTCAATGTCCGAAACACAGGTGCTTGAGGACAGGACCGACCACTCCCCACCCCCAAGTATCTAGACCCCCGGGACCTTACTCATTTTTTCATTAAAATATCCTCTATTATATCTTTATGAAATAATGTATACATTCATTGCATAAAATTACTTGAAACTAACATTTTGAAAAAAATCATACCCCCTCTTTATAAAATATAACTTCGTCTACCAACCAAAAGGTACTGCCGAAGGATATTTGTTGAAATGTACTATCAAACTACAGCTTTCGGTAAAAACGATGGCATAAAGTCGTAGCCCGATTATTCCCTTCACTGAATATCTGCATGCCATGCCCATGTAAATAAATTTATTGGGTAAATTGGAACTATTTTCACCGACAAGTTGCAAGTTTTGAACCGATCCATCTTCAACCAACAGAAGTGAGGTTTTATCGCAAGAAAGATAACTCATAACATTGATTTCATATTTCCATTTAATGTCTTTCACTGTGATTTACTCAGTATGAGTGCCTTCTTTCAGATTTTTCAGTACCCGAGACAACAAAAAAGTGTTCAGTTTTTCGCGGCATGTTTAGAATCTATATTTCTAATGAACTATATATTTTGTTTTAGTTTTCTATGCAATTTCGTAAACCTCTTACCTTTTCATTGTTTCGTGAACACGCGGAACTTCTCTGTTAAAAATCGAGATTATCTTTCTTGCGAAAAAACTCACTTTCGCTGGCTTAAGATAGATCGGTTCAAAAACTTGCAACTTGGTGAAAATAGTCCGAATTCACCCAATAAATGTATTAACATGGACATGACATGCAGATATCGGGCTACGACATGAGGTCCGGTTTTCACCGGTACATTTCAATAAATATTCATCGGCAGTTCCTCTCGGGTTGCAGACGAAGTTAGAAACATTGTTGTATTATTTATACAGGGGTATGAGTTTTTTCAAAATGTTGATTTTAAGTAATTTTGTTCAATGGATGTATCCATTAGTTGATAATACAGTAAAACTTGTCTAATTCGGTGGAGGGTGGTTCTGAAAAATTTGGCCGGATCAAGCAACATCCGGTTTGGAGGACATTGTTGCAAATTAATTTTAGTATTTAATGCAGTAGTTCTTGATCGTATGTTCTTCAAAATTTTCAATTTCTCTGAAATATATTAGAACACCTTGATCGTGATTACAATGCCAATTTTCATTTTCATTTTTTATTTGGAAAACAATAATTGCATAACGGAATACGTACAATGAAAATATTTTCTTTATCAAATCATCGTAATTGATAAATTTTCAAACATCCGATTAGGCTGAGAAGTCCGACACGAGACAAATTCATGCTCCACCGGAAATTGTTAAACAAACATTGAGCACGCAACAAGTCAACAGGTGGCTGATTACGTAATGGCGAGAACTGTTTTGATGCAGGGCAAAATGGATAAATATTTAAATACACGAAAATTCAATAAAGAATGGAGCATTTTGAATGACAGAATAAAATTAAACTCTGTAAGTACAACGGACATTACAAACGATATCGGCAGTCTTACTCCCGCAGTATTCAGAATCACGACCTGAAAAAAAGGGGTGAAGTATAATCTAATTGATTTAACTTTGGCTAATGCATTCCTATTTTTTATAACAAGACTTAACGGTCTACACTAAAATGGATTGCTAGTTTGAATTTATATTCACAGTTGTTTAAATCAATAGCAACGAAAGGAAAATTAATTATCCCGTATAAGGCCGATTGATAAGTGTCCGGATTACGGGAGATAACTATCACTAATTATAAGCAGTCAGTTCTTTTTATCGCGGCCGGTTTATAGAATAGACAATAACCAGATTGCACAACATTTTTTAAACATAATGTGATAGTGGGTTCTCCCAAAGATAAACAAGTCCACTTAAGGGTTCTTCATTTATTCAGATATAGGGATTAAAGGATTAAACCCTGTAATACAATTAATAGATGTCAGCATAAAAATGATCAATGTATACAATAAGTTTCAGCATAAAAAATACAATCATATTCAAATATATAATCATGAAATACATTACTGCTCAGAGGTCACTAATCAAACTATTTGTAAAGAAGGATAACTCTGTTTATAATGCATCATCCTTTCAGGGTCAATAAGAGTTACTGCCCTTGAACACAATTTACAAAAATATAGAAATATGCTCTATATCATTATCAATATAATATTTAATTAAGTAAAAACATAAACTTTCAATGTAGCTCCTTTGTAGATTACAATATTTCAAGATACATACTATAATAAATATAAAATATAACTTTACAACGATCACCTGTTTATGGAACAAGGTTTCACAATCACATGTTTATATAGCTGCTGATGAATATTCTGATAATAGTACTCTCTAACTACAAGTATTAAATATAGTAACAATAACTAACCTTTCACATAGGTTAGAAATAGAATATTATAGCTTAGATTTAAAGACTATGAATTACTTGGATACTTTATATAACACATTCTTTCATAAAGAGATATTATAACCTAAAAAAATAGAATTTGCCAAAATCTAACAATTAACAGAAAATATTATTATTCATTAAATCATTTATCAAAGTTCAAGAATACCAAAAATAGAACACTAACTATAAATGACTTCTTCCAAAATGTAATTGGTCAAATAAATATGCTGAGATATGCTATGAAGAAAACAAGTCTTTCTCAAATGAAGCCTAGTCTTGGTCTGTCACAAAGGCTACTCAGTTAAAGCGGGAAAATTGATAAAAACATTCTATTGGCTATAGAAAACCACTTGATCATGTGCACATGTATTAAAGTGACCATACAGGTGAAATGGCTTAAGGCTATAAAATATCAGAAGCTACTAGAATGGATAATGAAATAATGATTATTTAATAGGCGCATAAGAGACAGGGAGTTATAGGGATAGTAGTCTGTTTCTAAATATGTACATGTAAAATATAGATGAGATGTAGGATGAAGATGATGATGTTGATGAAATATGAATAATGCATGAATGTAATTATTATCATAAAATGCACCCTATTACAAGAAAATGATAGGAAAATGTCAAGGGACTTAACAATGTCGCCGGATTGGAAAACATGCCGGAATGCACAACATCCGGATTCAACAAGTTTTACGGTATATATTAAAGGATATTGAAAAATGAGAAAAGATCCGGGGGTCTAGATACTTGGGGAAGGGGGTATGGGGTATGGTCCTGTCCTCAAGCACCTGTGCGAGCAAAGATCTCGCCAAATCAAAAAGGAGGCATCAGCCATTACATGGGATGTAAAAGTTTCAGTGATTATTTATTTGGTCGAGAATTCTGAGTAGAAACAGATCACAAACCTTTAGAAACAGTTATAAGTACAAAGGATTTATCTGAATTACCTCTTAGCACCTTTTGCGCAATAATTCATTCATTTGTCACATCCCGGCACGGAATGATCACAGCTGACGCTTTGTCGCGCTCACCTGCAGATTTGCCTGACCCGGATAGCATTGCTGCAAACGGTTTTGTAGACCCAATAATGAGCGGTATGTCATCATCATCTAGCAAGTTAAATCAAAATAGATCTTTATATTGTCAATACATATTGTGTACCAATGTCATTATAGACTGTGAAACATGGTCGTAGGAAAAATCTTAAATCTCAAATCATTTCAAAATGCTATAATCAAGAAGAGCCCACAGTTAAAAAATACTGTTACTTGAGGGGGTCAAGGTTAGTTATTCCTAATACTCTACATAAGAAAATACTTCAAAAACTACGCCTATATCGTCACATCAAATAATAAAAAATTGAGGTGAATTAACCAAATCCTTTGTGTGGTGGAATTAGAGAGTTTAGTCACGTCTTGTTAAAAGTGAATTGAAGAATCTCAAAATGTGAGAGAGCCACTCAACCCAAGTGAGTTTCCAAGTCGACATTGGTAAAAAGTTGCCATTGATTTGTAAACAGCACCTACGAACTAACGAACATTCCCGACACGACATGCACTCTTATTGACCTAAATTTATAAATAGACTTTCAAGTAAGAAAAGAAGGACCTTTAAAAATAGACGTTGGGGCTGAAAATACGTCGTCAAAATCTGAAGCGTGCTTCCTTTAAATAGTAAATGTTTGGATTAGAATAAACCTGCCATAAAAATATCAATAAACATTATTGAGATGAAGTATGAAATAATTTTAGAACCATTTATGTGTTCTGCCAGCCAAACCCCTAATTGTATCAGTCACAATACGACAAACAATATATACCAAAATCCATGACTCGTTTGTTTTGCTCCACAACAAGTTCTGACATAGATTAAAAAAATAACTGTTGAAAAGTGACCAATTTATTTTCATTTCAGCACTGAAGCCTTATTTTTGAACGACGTACTCCGATAACTGCAACAGCATATTCAAACAAATTAAAAATCATAAATTTAATGAATTCTAAATGAAATTTAATAATGTACTAATACGAGATATTCAAGTTGTTTGCTTACACTGTTGCAGTTATAAGACTACCTTAATTAAAAGAAATAATGATGCATTTTATAGAGAAATCAAGATAAAGGATGATATCTCTTAACATATGTCAGCAGTCTCCTTAAAAAAAACATTTTTGTAGCAAGTCTATTTTGTGTGTTTGCGTGTGTTAAGATACTAGTTTAGATATTACCAACAATTGGCAGCTCCCAACTATCATGCATCAATTTAATCCAGTGATGTTTACGTAACCGTAAACGGTAAAATAACAGGGTGTAGGTCGACATTTTTTCTTCTTGTTTAATTGATTGTTTAATTAATTACTTAAATTAACAATATTTACTCTTACGGACTTTGACGTAGTCGATCATTGTACTTTTGCATGATGCATATCTAAAACTTTGGCGTCCGTATCAGCAAGAAACCATCGGACTTTGGCGCAGAAACAAAGAAAGAACAATGAAATATTTACAAATTTTGGGACAACCCGTCTGTCAAAATTATGTTCCAAATGTGCCACCATACAATTAGTTTGGTTTTATTATCTTAATAATGTACATCTTTACATATTCTTGTGTTATTTTTGCGCTTGAGTAGTTACTAGGTGTAGTTGTATACTGGAAGAACCTGTTTGATAGGTTCGATTGTTTTTTAATAACTTTTTTTGTAATTTTGGGAGGCGACGAGCTGTGTGGACATGTTTTATATATATTGTATCCCTTGCGGAGTGACCCTAGGTGGTTCTCATGTTGTATGATCTTGGGAAAGTTTTACCAGTGTGGGCCTTGTCAGGTGTATGTATTTGATTGTTTGACAACCCATTAAGCGTTATATTTTTCTAATTTTATAATTTTGAGTAAGAGAAAAATTGTTCTATAATGCATATATCAAGTTTTTTGTTAAACAGTGTACATTGTGAGTATAATTAAACTACGGGTATGTGAATTGTCGGTAAATTAGATGTTATGTTACGGTGTAATGAAGAATAATGACCCCCTTAGAATAATCACCGGGGGTCATTTTTCTACGTAAAAAAATGACCCCCCGGTGATTTTTCTTCGTAGAATAATGACCCCCCGGTCATTATTCTACGTAGAAAAATGACCCCTTTGCCTGAAGAATAAGTGTCATTTCATAAAAATGAGCACACTCTACCTGAAGTAAAATGCACCCTGTAGAAAAATGACCCCCTTATAAATTTAAGTTTTTCTGTATCATCGTTTCTTGTTATATGTTGAAATAGTCTCAACAATACCGTAATTTTTTTTCTGCTGTAACAGAAAGTGACCGGAGATTTTAATTCATATTAAAATAAACTAAGTGAATAATGGAGTATATTTTAGAAAATTAAAAAATCCTTTCGTTATAACAAGATACTGATATACTGTACCGAGGTATAGTTCTCATCACAACGACTTACATGTATCTCGTTATTACGAGTAAAACCATATTAAAATTACTTCGATATACAAGTCATTATAAAACTAAATTCTGTTTATTGGCGATGAAAGAGTAGACTCTATATTTGTCATATATAATACTTTATAAATTTTTCTTACTACTTAACTATTGTTTGGGATTATCACTCGAATGATCTTTCCATCTATATATCTATCTATCACTGTATATTTTGACATATTTATTTATACAATAAAATGCTGTCTTTGGTGATTCATGCGGAATATAGAGGTAGCGATAGTGCAAAAAAAAGTACATTCCATGCGTTACCCGTTAACGCGGGTTATATAACAAAATTTATGCAATGATTGGTACCTTCATAATGAGCATATCACCAAAGAGAGCATTGTATTGTTTATATTTTTCTTTTAAAAATTTAATTGATAGTAAAGAGTAAGTAATATGGGAAGTTGAATATGACATCATCATGATTATTTTGTGCAGTTTGTTTTTTTCTTCTTAGGTATTTAAAGGTTTCAACCGCTCTAAAAACAGGTTAGAAGTAAATCGTGTTGATTTTTGTCTTGCCAGTATGTGCCAAAGTTGTGAACAGCAGATTGAAGATGTTGGTCAATGTTGAATCTGCAGGGTGTACGGTACCTATCCGTGAATCATTTTGCGTACACATGTGGAGGGTTGATATCCTCAAAGTCCCTCAACTTTTGCTCGTCGGAAGTTGCATTGACTAGGGATAAATCCAATATTTCTTGTGAGAGAAAATGATGATATCTACGGTTAAGATAATCACTGATCTTAAGGTATGGGGTTCTGGTGTAAATCTCTTTTTGTACATCCAATACTGGCTCAAAATGGCTCAAAATGGCCATATTTGTTCACCAGGTACACGCAAGGATTGTTTGTGCTGTGTCCTGCAAGAGGTTTATAAGGTAACCATCTCCATCCTTGACCGCCACAATTGCAAAAAACATATACAGTTGTATTGCACAATGAGGAAAATGCCAGGATCTCCATTTCTGTACCCCAGGTGTCAAGTTCTTACATTTTTGATATTGACAGATGCTGCTCCATCGGTGTGTTTTCCACCTTTGTAAACAAAACTTTATTGTCTTCCATGAAAGAGACTAGTTTTTCCCAAACGCGTTTGTGAAATGTTTGAACCCCAAATAAAATGAAACTAAAAGCGCGGAACAAAAAATTTCCATCTCCCCTCATATTTGCAATTTTTCCTGGTTCTGCTGTGATTTTCATTTTTCTTTCTCTGCCATTATCATTTGTTTTTCACATGAACATCAAATATCACCGATTTTGTTTTCTGCCATTGATCATCAGTGGGATAAAGTTTACCATGGTGTTCCCTTCATAGCCTCCATCTATAACTGGGTCACTGCCGTTACTGTCTTTTTCACCCCGGAAAGGCTCGAACAAATTTTCACCTCCTGGACAAGAACATTCGGAGTGAATGTATTCTTCAACATCAACCTCGGAGCGCGGGCATCTTATTTCAGGGGCAACATTTTCGTCTATGTCACGTTTTTTTCTTTTCCCAGGGCCCTTTGCAGTTGAGTGAAGGATCCATCGGTGTTTTCCTCAACATCAGCCTCGGATCGCGGGCGACATCTTTGTCACTTTTTTTTTCTTTTCCCAGGGCCCTTTGCAGTTTGAGTGAAGGATTCATCGGTGTTCTCTTCATCATCTTCAGAGCGCGAACATCTTTTTTCAGGGATGTCATATTTGTCTTTATCATGTTTCTTTTCTGTTCCAAAGTCCTTTGTAGTTTGGGTCGAAGATCCACTTCTGGTCACTACAATTTAAGTCGACTGCCGTTTATTGCATGTTTAAGTCCGGACAGTCTATAAGTTCCCTTCCCAAGAACATTTTCAACAACATAAGGACCATTCCGGTTTTTAGAAAGTTTCCCTCCTTTTCTAGTTGTGTACTAGTACACGATCTCCTATCTTGATATCTGTTCTTTCAATTTTTTTATCATGATACTTTTTCTGTGTGTTTTGAGGTTCTTTTATGTTCTTGCTGCCCCCTCTCTTCTGATGTTAAGGCGAAGGAATGTTTGGCACCTTTGTTCTATAAGCTCCTCAAAATCTTCTGGTAAGCTTTCCACAGGTCCTGTTGGTAAAACAAATCAACTGGAACTCGAGGTTGTCGTCTGTAAACTAAATAAAATGGCGTCTCTTGGTCGACGAATGAACGGACGTACGGTAGGCAAAAAGCATTGAATTAATTTTCTCATCCCAATCTGATTGCTCATCGTTCACATATTTTGCAAGCATGCCACAGAGGGTTCTATTGCATCTCTCGGTGTGTCCACCTGTTTGAGGATGGTATGGGGATGCGACGCGATGGTCTATTTGGAATTGTTCACAAAATCTGTCATTGAGCTGATTGCAGAATTCCCGACCCTGGTCTGTTATTAAAACGTTTGGGATACTATGGTTTGCCACAAATCTTGACAGAACCCTTAGGACATTTTCCGCAGTTTTTTTCTGGGATGCATCAACCCATTTAGTCAAATACTCCGTGATGACAACAATATAACGATTACCTGCAAATAATTATTAATTATTGTGAAATGATTAACATATCAAATCAAAAAGATATATATCTATAAATATTTTGTATCTCATTAAGGTTAAAATGAGAAACAATCCCAACAAAGTACTAGAATCTAGAACGCTTTTGAATGTGTAAAGGTATTTA
Organism: Magallana hongkongensis; assembly: GCA_016163765.1. Classification (NCBI taxonomy): domain Eukaryota; kingdom Metazoa; phylum Mollusca; class Bivalvia; order Ostreida; family Ostreidae; genus Magallana; species Magallana hongkongensis. The sequence continues at coordinate 63,842,954 of WFKH01007768.1, forward strand.
TGGATAACCAGAAAATATATCTCTAATGTAAACAGACAATTAATTAAAGTTAAAAATATAAATTAAAGATATTTGATGGCTGATAGATGGTTATTTTTATTACTTTGAAAATAGAGTGCTTTGTTTAAAAAAATATGCATGTTTTTTTTATTCCCAATACGATTAAATTTGCAATACACCTATATCAATATTTATTATCATACCAAAAATATCATATCATTTTATTTTATCCTTTAGCAATAGTTTACTTCATCCGGAGTACCTCGAAAATATTCCACTAGGATTCCGATATCGTTATTGTTTATGCATAGAAAAAGAAAGATTTAAATTTAGCATTTTTCACGTTATCATAATGTAGATTCTTTTATTTCATTACAATTTTTGTCTGTATTTTAGTGAAAACTTTGAAACATAATACAAAAGAGAAGAACCTAAATTAATATTATTGGAAGCAAGAGTCAAACAAGAGTCAAACAACTGTCAAATTATCTGTTACGCAACAATTCTCAAAAATTACAATGTAATGGGCCTTAAAGGTAACCTGAATACAACAACCCATATACAAGGACTTTCATATATAT
>WFKH01007768.1:63867451-63891115 GCA_016163765.1 Magallana hongkongensis
TCCATAAAAAAAAAAAGAGACTAAGAAGTGACATGCGGTGACAATACAAACATGTTTAAGATGTGGTCATATGTAAAAATTATTTATAAATATTTAGATATAGATAGATATATATATATATATATATATATATATATATGTGTGTGTGTGTGTGTGTGTGTGTGTGTGTGTGTGTGTGTGTGTGTGTGTGTGTGTGTGTGTGTGTGTGTGTGTGTATATTACTTTAGAGCGATCGGCCGTATTACCAACACCTTTTCTAAGACTGTGATCCTAAACTGTTTAAAATGCAGTTGTTGTTCTTATTTTTAGTTTCTTTAGTAGTGTTAGTTGTAGTGCTAGATTTTGTTTCCTTTGTTATTATTCATGTTACTTATTCCTTTTGTCCTGAAGATGGGACTGGTTGTCCCTAAAATTTGACAATATCAATTTTTCGTGCCGTTAGCCATTTTTTGTGCTTCATATATTCAGTTTAGTATCTCTATATTCATCTTCACAACGTCAAGGCTTTGTGATTACGAAACTCCACACAAACCCTTGACATAAGTCGCTATTTAAAAGTCGGGCTCAGGCCATCGTATTTCATTGGTTCCAAGTCTCAATTTGGAGCCAATCAGAGTGTGGTTCTCATTCATATCAGAAACGATGTAAACAAATGTGGCTGCGCACATGTTGATCCCAGAAAATAGCAAGTTTTCGATCTTCTTATCGCATTTGTATGGATAATAACCGAACCGAACATCGCAGATTAATTATTTTAAATCGTTCACCGTGTTAGAACAGCTTTCTGAAGTTATAAATACCTTTGGATGGAAGTCACCATACGTAGGTCAAATGTGCTTAGTTCCAATTAATATGTCCCGATTATCTATTAAACATGATATCGTGAGCTTTTGATAATCAGTGAGACAATTAATATTGAATTTTTCGCAAATTTTTCGTTCGAGATCTGCCATCCTTGTGCTCAACCCAAACTACGTTTCAAAAGGAGTTATTTCATTGGACATTTTATTTTTAGAATTATTACGTATTGTTGAGCGTGAGCCCGACTTTTAAATAGCGACTTATGTCAAGGGTTTGTGTCGAGTTTCGTAATCACAAAGCCTTCACGTTGTGAAGATGCTCTATATTAGATCCGACACTTTATAGATGCCTAGTGTTGTTGATGTTGTCCTGTGCTTCTTATATATATATATATATATATATATATCGTTGATTAAATTTATCGGGTTTTACAGTCGTCAAGAAAGCGTTTCCAGTTTGTTCCTATATAGGTACTAACCAATAAAGTTGAATTTCTGTCTTGCTTTGATATACGGGCAGGTACCACAATATATATAAAGGTAATTGTTTTGAAAAAAAAATGCTAGAAAAATTGTATACGAGGCTTGTCCAAAATGTCCGTGGACAATCGCGTTTTTGTTAAATGGGTTTATATATAGCCTACATATTGTATATCTAAATCTTTGTCATAAAATTTCAAATCAAACTAAAGTAGAATGTTTTCCATAGAAATAAACTATATTTAGTCCAAACTTCGTAGATGAGTTTTCAGATATGAATATTTACAGTTTTTATAAACCATTTCTAAACTTCATAATCTTCTACCGTGATGTAGTCTGTATGGTGTATACGTCATTTAAAGCTATTTTCAAACTAGCAGAAGACTTTCTAAAGATATTACTGCAAGAACATATCATTAAAAACGCCTGCAAAAGCGACTTCATCATAAAATTCCATGTTGACTGAGGTAAAACACCGATAGAAACAAAACAAACGATGAAGGAGACAGGAAAAACATCGAAATAGTTTTGATTTGAACATACTTTATTGTGTAAATTATACAAAAGGATTGGAAACAAGTTCTTACAACTTGCATGTTCCTCTCCAAATGATAATATATACAATATATACAATTGTCAAAGTGATATTACATTTTACTTATAGTTATTGACTTTATAATACTAATATTCATAAATATGCATTTACAAAGGTATTACAATTATATAGTAAAAAGTGTTGATATACAGTGTAAAAATAGCAATAACAAAAAGAAAATTAATTATGAAATCTTTCAGGCCAGTTTGAATTGTAAGACATATAGTCACTAATCCATAATTATTATTAATTGATGTTTTCAATTAAATCTGCACTTATCATTCTTTGATATTTGCTATTTTAGAAAAAAAACCGCTTTCAGTTAGGTTATGTGCATCTGAATGAATAATGAAAATGAGTATCAATTATACGAAAAATCAAACGTATGTCAAACATCTATATTTATGTTTAACATGTTTGAAACATAATTATTGATTATATGTTCAAAATATGTGAGGTTACACCTACAATATATTTTTCATTTTAAAGATAAAATTATAATTAGCTCAACATTTTCTTCAAACTATGTCTATGTTATTGGCCATATGAGTTAAATAAAATTGTTTCTTTAGGCCTATTAGAGCGTAGTTCAAATAGATTGTTTCTTGCATTTACATAATTCTTGCATACAAAGAAAAAGTGATTAGCATTCTCCTTTTGACCATAAATACAATTAGGTGATTTAATAATGTTTCTTCTTTACAGATCATAATTCAATATACAGTTTTGTCTCAATTTGGTGTGCAAAATGTTAATAATACGTTTACCAAATGAAAAATATTTTGGAGATTGAGAAATACTTTCAGTAGTATTTGTCAATACTTTTAGTAGTATTTGTCGTGAATATGTTGAGAGACGTTGCTTTCCTGACTTCTAGCTTGAGGGAATTCCATTTCCGAATGGTGTCAGGTACAAAAGATTTTCTGCTGGTTGGAACAATATAATTTTCGCTATTTCTTGTGTGATACATTGAGACATTTTTTGTTACAGGAGGAATAATGTTGATCAAGTACTCAGATACTTGATTTGTCTGAATTTTAAACACGGTTATATATAGCTCGAGTTTACTTCTCCACAAGTGGCCCAAGCCATACTTTGATGGAGTATGCGATTGTACCCTCTGGTCAAACGGTGAATGCGGCATATTACTTTCAGGTAAACATTGTAGGTGTACGACGCTATAGAAACGTCGTTATAACTCAACGTCAGACTGGGCCGTGCGGCCTCTATAGGCAATGTATATATAATGATAACTCCAATACAAAAATGTACGCAGTACAGATAAGGCTACACATGGCTTTGATATGCTAATGAAGGGATAATGGGATATGACGTCATAATACATTCCCCGCCTATATGTTTCCATATATGGAAAATATACCGAAACAGCAGTTTTAGCACAAAATACGGTTGATTTAATATTTCCTCGGAAAACATCTAACCCCAAATCACTCTTATGTTTATCTATAAGTTTACATCAACGAGAAAATACGAAGAATTTCCATAACACATCTGTCGTATGGGTGTGAATCTGCATCCTAAAAGCGCTCGTCAGACGCTGTATTTGACGTAAACACGTGTAGCTGGTGTTTCCGATGATGCAACTTTTAAGTAAACAAAGTGAGACTGTGTGAAAACAGCTGATTTGGTTTTCTGAAAATCAGTACAGTACAGGCTAAAATATTATAAACAGCGAATTTGTTTTCTGAAAATCAGTACAGTATAGGCTCAAGTATTATATAAAGCTGATTTGTTTTTTCTGAATATTAGTTGACCCGTTGATGAACAACTGATCAATAAGATGTTTCTGCTGTGTTGAAATTCTTCTATGACAGTTTATTTAAAAAAAATTTTTTTACACATTGAATTCATATATGATGCTCATGCACATTAATTCTTATTACATTACTAGCTTTTTATATCCTCCAGAACATGATAACTATCATAACACTGATTGATATTTGATATTATATAAAAATAACTGAATTGCATGTCACTTCATCCGATTTTCTATAAATAAGGAATGTATATGAACATTGTAAAGTATAAATAGATCGGATGACTTGCTTTTATTGATAAAACAAATGATAAAATGGCTGACAATGAGTTCCACACTTACATGCACCCTATACTGTATACTGCAGCTCAGCTCCGTCGATCTACACTCTCGAACTATCAGACGACAAACACACTCTCTGCGCACGCACTCACACGGTGACATATCCATTCGTACCTAAACTCACTCGTACACCACTACATTGATATGTTGGTTTAGAATGTGCATGTGTAACATTCAAATAATAATGAAAGTGTTGGTCATTTTACCAATCCATGCAAATTAGACATTTAACAGACTGTTCAAATTGCTCTTGAAATGTAGGCCTATGCATGTGTGCATGTACATTTGTATACCTTCCCATTATTTTTTGTTATTTGCAAATAATTTAAAAAGTTTCAGGCTGATTTGAAAAAAAGGCTTGAAGAAAGTGTAAATACATGTACTGTTAATAACATATTATAAGTACAATAATTCATCACCGGAATAATAATAAATCTGATAATACTTAATAATAATAATAACAATAATATGTTTTGGTTTTTTATGTTGTTTTTTTTTGAGACAGTTCAGTTAGGAAAGCATTATCATGTATGAATGGTGTCATATTCTAAAATGATTAAAAAATTATGTTTTTTTTAATACCTACACTCTTTAATACTTCATGATTAAAAATTGCTCATCAACATTGAACATATCAACATTACATGGTATGATATCACTGTAACTGCATTAGCTTTATAGTAATCTTGTATAGCTACATTGATCATTAATGAGAGAGAGAGAGAGAGAGAAAGGAAGGAAGAAGTGAACTTTTAAGGTTATGTCGAGTAAAATAAAGGGGTTCAAGTAATATTTCACATAACAGGGGTGAGGGTGTTGATCATTTCAAATCAAATCAAATGACTGTTTTAAAGTTGTATTTAAAATTGTGCAAAACCCAAATTCATATCTTAACAGAATGAAATGTTTATTAAGATAAATAAATTTTACCTGTTTGTCAAATTGTAGGAAATGATTCTTCCATTTCAATCTTTCAGTCATTTTGATTACCTGATACATGTTAAACTCATTTCAGCTGGTACATGTTATGTTTTGGGATTTGCTTAAATGATGTTCTTATTGGTGACAAGTTACAAACACTCTTATCCTGGGAATACAAAATATGAAAATGATGAAAATTAAAACCTGGATTTAAAGAACAAGAAGACCGTGCTTTTGGAAAGAAAAAAGGAGCAGAACTAAGAAGACATACAATAAACACATTGACATTATATCATATATATAAAAGAAATTGAAATTGTGGAGTGTGTATGCATTTATAATATTAAGTTTAAGATAATGTTGTCACTGAAAATATTTTCATTATCAATCTTTGAGAAAGTAATTTATCTTCTTAGTAGAAAAGGATAAACCAAATAATCCAAGTATTATTGTTTTTTTTATATTCATAATTCTGTTTAAGAAGTGAAGGAGGAGGGACATTTACGTAAGTCGGTTATATTAAACTGCAGTAATATGTTGTTTGCGTGCATAAAGGTTGTAAAGGGATGGGTGAGAGAGTCTTTTCCACTCACATAAAAAAATTCAGAAGTATTTAAATTTACTCACCCTCTTTTATTCTCAGTATTGAAAGATATGCAATTTGAATTTGTTTTGTGAATGAATATATATATGCCCCCCCCCCCCCCGAAAAAAAGCAAATGAGTAACCTTTAAATCATTCTTCATGTGTAGATCTATAGCCCCTCTCCCCTGGAAAATTCTAATTTACCGGTAATTCACAATTCACATAGTAAAATGGCTGGGTCCCTGGCCACCTGCAAATAAAGTTATTCCTTGGACCTCCCCCCCCCCCCCCCCCCTGGAAAATGTAACTTTAGATTGAAACAGTGCTATAGAATATGAAATCACAAGCATTCACCCTACATTGATTATTCTTATAATCAAAACATACCCCAACCTTATAATTTATTGTACCGTGAGATGGGGTTATTTTTTATGTTATGGAAAAATGTATAGCATGTTATGTGTCTGTAATTATTAAAGAAGGGCTTCACCTAACCAAGCAAACCCCTAAAATAATTTTGCACAATTAAGTCTCATATATCTTTCTTTTCTCCTCCCGAAAATGAAAAAAAATACTTACTCCGCGCATGCAGTAAACTAAAAACAAATGATGCACAATTGTTTTTGTTTACCTCTATTGTGTTTCTCAGTCACTATCACTGATATAATCCTTGGGTTACCGCTGGACTTGCCGGTCGCCTCGTCTAGCACATCTTCACTCGCTGGCTGCAGACGGTAGAATCCTCCTCGCGCAGATTCCCGCGTGGTGACGTCAGGGGCTATGGTTAGGTCGTACGTATCATAAGTCCATAAACACCACACTTCCCTCCGTTTACCTTGAGAGGAGTAAGTCAACGTCTGATACCAACTGGACCACCGAAAAACAAGGGGCATGGGAACGTCCATCCCAGCAACAGCCGGTATAACTTCAAAGGAACCCAGTCCCACCTGCAGGTGGGACCAGCAGTTGACAAGGGGGCGCGGTAATGCCCATCCCGGCAACAGCCGGGATACTAAGTTACTAGAGCAGGGCCCGTCCAAATGACAAGGGCCTCCACACTCAAAAAGGATAAAACAGGGGCAGTCCAAGTCGTTTTTCCGGGTGCTGGTCTAGTCTGGGAAGGGCAGCTCTACTAAACGCTACCCCCTCCAATAGCCTCCCAAGCATGGGAGTTCCCAGTTTCAGGAACGTGGACATCCTCCACCGCTGTCTCAAGACTGCTTCCGGGTATTTTCGGCTTGGCTGTGCTGGCAGTCCGGGCTGCCATTATACACATATCTTCACCCTGAGAGACTGCCCCCTGGATCTGGGGCACAGAGTCCTCCCCTAAACAGTCCCTGGCCTCAGGGCACCTGGATTCCGAAGAAGCCTTCGTGCTGCGCAGCACTTGCAGCCTATAATTACCGTCCACTGGAGTAACTTCTTCTCTGGAGATATCAGGATCTCTGGAGTATGCGTTCGGCAAAGTTGGCCTCCTGCGTCGGCTCTTCTTGCGCCTAATGCTGGGACAAGGGGTGTCCTTGTCCACTACACACAAGTCACGGTCACCTGCAGGATGCCTCCTCAAACTGGTTTCCTCATCCTGAGTCAGTAAGCACACAGTGCGAGGCTGCCCGCTGGGCGCTAGACTACAAATCTTGGTCTCTTAATGTGCAACTGCTTGACGGGCACCAGGGTAAGGCAGGGAGTGGTCTACAACCTCTCTAGCACTTCCTTTCATCCTCCGTCTGTGGATAGTAGGAAATTCTCTTCGGAAATGCCCAGTCTTTTCGCATCTAAAACACTGACTTGTCCTTGGGTCAGGTTGCAATCTGGGAAGGCAAGTCGTCGAGGTCCCAAGCCGGACCGAGTCGAGGACTTCCTTGAGGGTCTTCTCAAGATGCTGCACTCGGCTTTTCAACTCCTGTCTCCCTCTTAGTTTTCCAATTTCCTTTACTCGACTCTTCACCTACAACCAAACTCATCACTGTATGGTTGTTAGGGCACGAGGGTCTGCTCCGTCGGGAATGCTGGTAGAACTGCATCCTACCTATTGCCTCATTGACGGTCTTGGGCTGGCCATCCAGGGCATACAGGTCTGCCTCCTCTGCCCCATAACACAGACGGGGTATAGCCTGAGAGTGAACATCCGGTAGCTGGGGGAAGGCGCGAGTAGCCAAGGTCAGTACTCTGTCTGACCACTGCCTCAGGGACTCACCACTCTTTTGGACTGCAGGCTGGAAGTTGAGCTGGTGGGCCAAATCAGGCGCTGCTGAGCCGAAGCGCTTGTCGAACTTTCTCAGGATGTCGGCGAAGCGCAAGGCAGGGCTAGTCTCCAGTAACAGTCTGTAATACTCACTAGCAGTTCCTTCCAGGAAGAAGCAGAAGTGGTCGTGTTGCTCATTCTCTGTCCAGCGCTGGCTTCGTGACAGTCTAACAAACGTGTGCAGGAATGCCTTCCAGCTGGATCTCCCATCAAAATGCAGATCCTTATACCTCGGCCTCGGCGAGGCAACAAACACTTGGAGGTTGTAGCGCGCTGTAGGGGTCTGCGCATCTCCAGGTGAACCATAGGCTCTTGCGGTCCTCCACGAGTATTCCGAGGGATGGAAATACGCTGCGGGTATCGGTGCGTAATCTGAGGGACATCGAGACGCTGCGGGAATCCGCGCTTGACTTACATTGAAAGGTCTTTCAGTGGTGGGGGGGGGGGGGGCTCATATATATGTGCCATTCTCCCCCCTCCTTCACCGCTAAAATGACAAGGGTGGGAGAGACCTCATGTAATGGTACAGGATAACTACTAGGCTGATGATCAAAACACCCACCAATTTAAAACGGACCTCTTGAATACCGATTACCGGCCACCACCGAGCTGAGACTGCAGATAAGCAACTGGGACAAGGGGGACCTGGGTGGGTAAAACCTGGGACTGCAAATCAACAGACTGAGCTGGTCTTTCATAATGCGGCCCCTGACCTACATCCATAGACTCTGGTGTAACCCTTTGTGAATAAACAAGTTGGCTATCTGAAGACTAGCATCCGGGCCGTGCAGGCCCGTTGGGTATTAGATTACTAGGGGGCGAATCCTGGGTAGTAAGAGGGTCGAAGTCACACAAATTTTTTGGTTTGTCCCTGAGGATCAGGTGGGCATAAAGTGGCCTCAGTACATCCCATTGGCTGTTTAGCAAAGGGTTTATCCCTACAGCAGGGTTGAGGGTTCCTTGGGAACATTGTGACATGGGGACCCCTAAATAGTCACTAGGCGGAACCAAATCCCGAACACCAACTGGTCAACTTATACCCTTGGCTGAAAAGCAAACAGGATCTATAGTTTCACCCCTCCCTCTCTCAATTCTTTCAGGAGACTCAACCCAAACATGTTGAGGGCCTAAATAATCACTGGGGGTGCTTTCTCTGCATACCCACCACTAACATGACCTGTTGTGCCCAAGGATGTGGGTTTCTTAACAATACATCTGGCCCGTACATAGCCGGGTCTGATACCACGTGACAACTCGTCCCTACCCTGAACGATAGATATAAATCGGGGCGATCCCTCATCCAAACCCAAAGCTAATAGAGCATCTTCAAATGAAATTGATAAATCAAAACAAATAGCACAAACACAAAGCTTAAACTGACACAATGTTTACAAAAACTAACAGGAAAGCTGACCACGCGGTGGCTCCCTAAAATGGCGGCCTCTACGCGATTTACTCAAACTCCCTAAACAAAATAATACAGGCTTATTCTACGGGAAAAAAATTTTCCTCGAAATAACTGGCTTGGGTTTACCGCTGGACTTGCCGGTTGCCTCGTCTAGCACATCTTCACTCGCTGGCTGCAGACGGTAGAATCCTCCTCGCGCAGATTCCCGCGTGGGGACGTCACGGGCTATGGTTAGGTCGTATACGTATTACAAGTCCATAAACACCACACATCTATAATCACGGCAGAGGAAATGCGGGCGATTGATCATTACCGTATTGTCCCTTTTGAAAAAAAATAAAACAGAAATACTATGTTTAAATAATTATTTGCATACTGTACTGATGAAATATATCTCAAAATAAATTCGGATTAGATGGAAAAATGACACCGCGCCTATTTCAGAAGAGGTATCGCTTAAAGAGTTTTCTCCCCTTTTTGGATCACTTGTGCGTTTGTAATGTGTATTTAATCGAGAGACATTCCCGATTGACAAATTAAATGCAAAAAGACAAGGGCAAGGCGGCTGTAGATATTTTTGAACTTGGTATGATTTTCTTCCTTTTTACGGGTACTTAATGAAAACTGAAGCTCATTTGTTGAGAGATGAAGGTTAGATTCTTAATTTTAATCGAAATGTACAAAAATATCGCATTTTTGCAACAAGTAGCTAGCTTTTATAGAAATTTGCATATTTAATTAACTCTACAACTGAATGAGCATTGATTTCTATAATGTATAGATAATTTTGAATAAGTAGGCACATTACTCACTCCAAACTTTGTTTGTCTTGCACTTATCTTTTTTGTCTCAAATTAGCATTGACGTTTCTTGTCTAAAGACGCCCACGTGACACTGAAAAGTCACGTGACAGTCAAGTTAAGGTGACCCATATCAATCAAAAATATTTTAGAAAAATTCGTCAAGCGGAAAAAATAAAGCTAAAACAAACGACCTCCTTTTACTGCTGTTTGAAAGCAAAATGTTGCCTTAACTGTCCTGCGTACATTGCTCTGATGTTAAAACATATACATTATTATACTATATATCAAAATATTTTAATACTTTCCTGAAAATGGCGCCGTTATTAATAAAACACGTGTGTCCCTGCACTTTTTGGACAACCCTCGTATATATAGGCAAGTTACAATTATGATATAAACGGCAAATACACTGTATATTCAATTTCAATAGTTTATTGATATCACCATGCAAACAGTCAAAATGAAATCAAATGACAGACAAAAGAAAATTATAACAAAAAGGCTGTAGCATGCAAAAAAAACTTTAAACAATTCTTCATAGTCCCTGGAACTGTTTTTTTTTTGTGTGCATAAAGCATTTATCTAAAGTCCCTGTTACACCAAGTTGCCTTCCTACAGCGTGTTCACGGCGTTGTCAAATTCATGGAATCGCCGTAGGATCGCATGTAAAATTCAGAAAAAGTGTACAGTTTTATTTAAAAATTTTACAAGTGAAAATGTCACGGCGTCCTGACGGCGACCGAGACGTTTCCATTGAGCTCCCGCGGCGTGTAACTGCGTTTCCACAGAGTTCTACGATTGACTGCACTCTTGCTGAGTATCCGCCGAGTGCTCATGACGTGCTAGGAGTTTTTACCCCGCGTCCACGGCGTGCTCTGCGCGCTGACTGCTTGCACAGGACGTTATTTACTTATTGGTAGGTTAATGTTAATATGTACAATTGCATGTTAATGTTAATTTGTACAATTGTATGGGAAACAAACAAGAATTTACAACTAGTAAATAAATGTTAAAAAATTGTTTTGTTTGGATGAATAAGGTACATTGTAATTGAAACGTAACTGATTTCTAAATAATTTGTGAAGGACAAAAATCTTAGTGGTCAGGTCTACTAAAAAGAACCGTTATTAGTTGTTAGAAAAAGAAAACATGTGAAAACATCAGAACAAAATTGCATGAATTCCATCTACGTCCTTTAACAGGTCCTGGAATATTCGCATATGCTTCTTTTTACAAAGTCATCTACATCAAGTTTGATAATACTACATCGCTTACTATTTTACAATTGTTCGAGTTTTCGTGGTCTGGCTCACAACACACTACAAACGTCGTAGGAGCGCGGTACAAACGCTTATAAACGCAGAAGAAACGTCAAGAGAGCGCGATGATCGCAGCAACAGCTCTATGGGGTCTCTGAGGGGTCTCTGTGCAAGCGCAATTGACTTATCACTGCATCTACACTCCGATTAGCTGCATTCCTTGAGCGCGCAAACGGAGCTTTTGTGGCGCGGCGACCTCACTCCGTTTCCAAGGCGTGTTTATCAGAACGCAGAGTTACGGCGCGTACTTTGTGCATGTTCAAAGTGCGCGTCGTCGCATGGCGTTCTAAAATGTTCTTGGAGATTCCACCGCGACAAATGAAGATGCCGTTGCGTTGTTAAGGTGCTGTAGGAGACTCTACTGCGTTTATCTTGGCGTTTTACATTATTTAAGGACGCAGCGGGATCGCCATGAGGACGCAACTCCGGTGTGACAGGGGTTTTAGTAGATACATAGATGTTTTGTAGTATTATAATCACATGGATTAACAATTTCTTTAATGGGATCAATACCACAGTATAATTAGTCATTAAAAATATCACATTATTGAAATCCAAGATTGTCATACTCAGAACAGTAAAGTAAAAAAAGTTTTTCATTTTCGACTAATAATTTACAAGCATAGCATAAACGTTTTTCCGTAGAGATAATTGGTTTACAATATCTACCTGTTTTAATTAAAAATAAATGTGAACTTATTCTTAATCGTGTTAGTTGGGATCTTTCATGCTTTTTTAAGGGAAACTTTAAGTAATCTTATAAAACTTATACTCAGTAGAATTTAATATAATTTAAAAATCTTGCTCTGCCATGAAGTATTCCTCTTATTCGAAGCTAACTCTTTGTATTGTTTGAAAGCTGATACTATATATAAAGGTAAATGTTTTTGAAAAAAAAATGCTCGGAAAATTGCAAATGCTTGGTCTGCATCTTTTTAAAGTAATAGCTCTGCAATGAGATATCTAAAATTGAAAATGGGTTCTTTCTTGAGAAAGCATATGAGAAAACATTTTTTTCTTTGTTTTGTTTTCTGGTAATTCAGCAATATTGATATGTTGTCTCTACCTTTTACAATATAGTTTTATTTAATTTAAGAAAATTGATCAGAATGATGTGAAAAAAGCACTGTATTTAGTTATATCACTCTGTTTAGTTTTTAACATGGGTTTGGAATAATATTTCTGGGCATAACTTAAAAAATCGGAAGACTTGTTTTAAAACAGAAGTATAAGTACAGGTTATTCAAGTATAAAACTTCAATGAATTATCATGACTGTGGTATAAATTTTGAGTCATTAATATCATTTTTTTTCGTATATATCAATTTTGTTTTCACTTTCTCATCTAAAATTTAATCCAGTAAATGTAAATAACTCAAAGCTCGCATTAGCTTATTTTTTTATTTGTTCAAGTGTTCAAGAATAAAAACTTGTGTTTAATGATTCTCAGTAACAATATATTTAAGTTTTAACACCTACATTAACAGATCGTTTCATAACTTTGCTTAAACATAGTAAAATTCTTTTTCAACACATGTGAAATTGCAAAAATGATCAAATATCAAGAGCATTATTACAGTACCCGCAATGTTACTTTTTACAAGATAAACGATAGGATCGGATTCACGCACGATAGGATAGGATAAACGCACGATAGAACAGTATACATGCACGATACGATAGGATTAATACACGATAGGATAAACGATGTTCATGTTAAAGGTATGATCGCCTTAAACGATCTTCACGATTAACCTGATAATGGCAGAATTTGAGAAAGAACTCGTACGAATCAAGATATACATGAAAGTTCTTGTTATCAAGAAATGCCGAGTTGTTAATAATCGCTGCATCATTTATTGAATGTATTAAAATGACCAGTTAAAACTTTTTAACAAAAATTATGAACTAAAATGATCAATAAACTAGTAGACTAATTGTTCTCGAACAATTAGAGGTCTTTTCACCTTAGTATATTTAATAAATTGCTAGATTGCCCAAGAAGGTATACAAAAAATTATTAAACCTGTGATATATATTGTACTAGATTTTTATTTCCCACTTACTCTGAACAAAACTGATGTGCTCGCCAAGTGAATATTCTTTACACATTGTCAAGCATATAAACAGAGAACCTAACAATAGAAGAGCGTGCTCTAGAGGCTAGCTATCTTTGTACGATATGAATGGGTTGACTGTTAAAACAATTTCCACTTGAGTAACTACAGGACTTGATGTGATACCTGGCTGACCTAATTGAATACCTTATTGCGCAATCCAGCAAGCTATTGAAACCCTTACTATAATTCTGCATTTCAAAAGATATGAAAATTATTTAATTAACAGATTTCCAAATGACCTTGACATTTGACCTTAATGTCATTTTGTTCGGCCAAGGTAGACTCTCCCATCCCAAGTGGTCCGAAGTCTCTATGATAGATAGTAAATACGTTGGAAGTGATTTTATCGAAAATTAAATACTTTCAGGGGCAAAAACTGCTAGAAGGGGGCCTCCGATCCTTTCGGTATGAATAGATTGAACAATCCTCTAAGTGTACTGAAGACATTGGTAAAATTTCCAAGTCTCTATCTCTTATGGTTTCAGAGGAGTAGTGATAACAAGCATTTAGTACAATAGGGGCAATTACTCTGTAATTATTCAAAGGAATGAGCCCAGGGGCTATATTGTAAAATGTCTTAAGATCTCATACTATATCCATGAAAAAGTTTTTCTCTATCACCCTAAACAAAAGAGATCTAAAAACTCATTAATTTACAGATTGCCAAATGACCTTGACCTTTGACCTTTATGTCATTTTGTTTGGCCAAGGTAGACGCTTCTATCCCAAGTAGTCCAAAGTCTCTATGATAAATAATAAAAAAGTTGGAAGTGATTTTATGGAAATTTAAATACTTTCAGGGGAAATAACTACTAGAAGGGGGCCTCGGATCCTTTCGGTATGAATAGATTGAACAAACCCCTAAGTGTACTGAAGACATTGGTAAAAGTATCAAGTCTCTATCTCATACGGTTTCAGAGGAGTAGCGATAACAAGCATTTCCTACTCAAAGGGCAATAACTCTGAAAGTTCTGGGAGATTTTTGACACAGGTTCAATTGGTACCATAACTTTTAATGACCAATAACATAAAGTTTAAATTGTTTGGATAACCGTAATAACAAAAAAGTCACCCCGAGCTAAATAGAAAAAAAGAAGAAGAAGAATAAACTAGTAGACTAATTGTTCTCGAACAATTAGAAGTCTTTCCACCTTAGTATTTTTAATAAATTGCTAGATTGCCCGATAAGGTATACAAAAAATATTATACCTGTGATATATATTGTACTAGAATTTTTTCCCACTTACTCTGAAAAAAACTGATGTGCTCGCCAAGTGAATATTCTTTACACATTGTCAAGCATATAAAGAGAGTACCTAACAATAGAAGAGCGTGTTCTAGAGGCTAGCTATCTTTGTACAATATGAATGGGTTGACTGTAAAAACAATTTCCACTTGAGTAAGCACAGGACTTGATGTGATACCTGGCTGACCTAATTGAATACCTTATTGCGCAATCCAACAAGCTATTGAAACCCTTACTATAATTCTGTATTTCAAAAGATATGAAAATTATTTAATTAACAGATTTCCAAATGACCTTGACCTTTGACCTTTATATCATTTTGTTCGGCCAAGGTAGACGCTCCAATCCCAAGTGGTTTGAAGTCTCTTTGATAGATAGGAAAAGAGTTGGAAGCGATTTTATCGAAATTTCAATACTTTCAGGGGCAATAACTGCTAGAAGGGGGCCTCAGATCCTTTCGGCATGAATAGATTGAAGAACCTCTAAGTGTACTGAAGGCATTGGTAAAATTTGCAAGTCTCTATCTCTTATTGTTTCAGAGGAGTAGCGATTACAAGCATTTCGTACAATAGGGGCAATAACTCTGTGTAACGGGATGAGCGGAGGCTACTCCAAACAACAACAAGACATCTTAAATTTAACAAAATTTATTAACAAAAAAAAATTAAGAGAAAGAAAGAAAAGATAGAAATATAAACACTAAACCACACAAACACTCACACACCTTTCACACAACTAGAAAAAAATATGATGCATATACAAATGACCAAAAAAATATGATTTAACAAACACCTCTTTACATCTTAATAACTATCAGAGTGTCCGATTCTCCGGGGCTGTAGTCCTAGACCATCTACGGACAACCACAACTAAAGTACGTTACGTCACCACAATCATCATCGACACTATCGTCAACATCATCATCTACAACACCATAATCATCTACATCATCGTTATCACCATAATCATCTACATCATCGTCACCGACGTCACCATGAACGACATCATCTACTTCATCATCGACATGACCATCATCAGCATCGTCGTCATCGACCTCAACATAACATCATCGTCGTCATCAACATCACCATCACATCGTCATCGACATCACCATCGTCGTCGTCGACCTCACCATAACATCATCGTCGTCATCAACATCAACAATATGACACTACAATAAGTGTACAAGTGATACCATAACACCATAATTAAAACAATATTGTATAATACATTATATAAGTACCTCACTGATAGTATCAAACTATAATAATGTATAAATAGTATTATATTAAAGGCAACATCTCAAAATATTCTAAGTATATGGTCACTAAGTTATTTGTTTACAATAAACAATATGGCGTCTGAAACTTCCGGTGACGCACTTCCGCCCAAGTAGTTAAAGTAGTGGAAAAAGTGACAATAAATTGTAAAATAAAATAACGCATAGAAAATAGCCCTTTAAATCACCGTTTCTTTATACAGCAATATCAAAAACTGTACTATAGAAAAAGACGAATTCTATCTAAACACTCTCGCTTAAGTCACACCTCAGTGATCACACAGGTAACTCTACAGTGAACAATGGCCAAGGTGACTTTATAGGACGACTGCGTAAAACTAATAAAAAGGCAAAAATTTACAAATAAACTACACAAAACTAAATAAATACTTACCACGGTCAGCTATCCGTGTCCGCGTCAAATGCTGAGACTAAAACATGCCACACAGGCTTCTACCACGATACCCCCTTTTAACACTGAGCACGTCTTTATAGCTGGACAGCTCGGCCGGGTATAACCTAGCGCCTATTGTTAGGGTCGGCCAAGCCCGTTGCAAAGAATTATGGGTAAAAAAAAACAAAATCGGGTGCGTTCGATATGAACAGTGATTGTCACACTCTGGAATTATTCAAAGGTATGAGCCAAGGGGCTATATTGTAAAATGTCTTAAGATCTCATACTATATCCATGAAAAAGTTTTTCTCTACCACCCTAAACAAAAGAGATATAAAAACTCATTAATTAACAGCTTCTCAAATGACCTTGACCTTTGACCTTTATATCATTTTGTTCGGCCAAGGTAGACGCTTCCATCCCAAGTGGTCCGAAGTCTCTATGATAAATAATAAAAAAGTTGGAAGTGATTTTATGGAAATTTAAATACTTTCAGGGGCAATAACTACTACAAGGGGGCCTCCGATCCTTTCGGTATGAATAGATTGAAGAACCCTCTAAGTGTAATGAAGACATTGGTAAAAGTTCCAAACCTCTATCTCTTATGGTTTTAGAGGAGTAGCGATAACAAGCATTTCCTTCTCAAAGGGCAATAACTCTGTAAGTTCTGGGATGGTCATTTGGTACCATAACTTTTAATGCTCAATAACATAAAGTTTAAATTGTTTGGATAACTCTAATAACAAAAAAGTCACCCCGAGCTAAATAGAAAAAAAGAAGAAGAAGAATAAAAAACATAAAGAAAACAAGAGGTCTTTCACCTGAAAGGTGGAAAGACCTAACTAGTAGACTAATTGTTCTTGAACAATTAGAGGTCTTTCCACCTCATTATTTTTTATGTTTTGTTTCAATATAATTAATAAAGTATTTTCTCTGTGTAACTTTTTAAAAACAAGTCAAAAACTTAAATATGCAAAAAAAAAAAAGTATTTGACCTTGACCTTTAACCTTTATGTCATATTGACTGGTAAAGGTCAACATTTAAATTTGAAGTGGTCTGATGGCCCTACGATGTAAGGTTCAAAAGTTGTAATTGTTTTTAACAAAATTAAGAAACTTTCAGGGGCGATAACTGCTAGAAGGGGGCCTCAGACCCTTTCGGTGTGATTGATTGAAGAAGCCCCTAAATGTACTGAACACATTGGTAAAAGTTCCAAGTGTCTATCTCTTATGGTTTCAGAGGAGTAGCGAAAACAAGCATTTCGTACAAAAGGGGCAATAACTCTGTAATTGTTTCAATGTAGGGGCTGAAAGGTTATATTTTGAAATGTCTCAAGAATTCTTACTAAATCCATGAAAAAGTTTTTCTGTACCACCCTAAACAAAAGAGATCTAAAAACTCATTAATTAACAGATTTCTAAATGACCTTGACCTTTGACCTTTATGTCATTCTGGTCGGCCAACGTAGACGCTTTTATCCCAAGTGGTCCGAAGTCTCTACGATTAATAATAAAAAAGTTGGAAGTGATTTTATATAAATTTAAATACTTTCAGGGGCAATAACTACAAGAAGGGGGCATAGGATCCTTTCGGTATGAATAAATTGAAGAACTCTCTAAGTGTACTGAAGACATTGGTAAAAGTTTCAAATCTCTATCTCTTATGGTTTCAGAAAAATAGCGATAACAAGCATTTCGTACACAAGGGCAATAACTGTGTAAGTTCTGGGAGTTATTAAGCAAAGGGTCATTTGGTATTTTAACTTTTTATGGTCAATAACATAAAGAAAAAATTGTTTCAAAATCTCTTGAAATAAAAAAGCTGTCCCTGGAAAAAAAGAGAAGAAAAAATAATAATAATAATAAACTAGTAGACTAATTGTTCTCGAACAATTTGAGGTCTTTCCACCTCAGTAATTTTTATGTTTTGTTTCAAAATGATAAATAAAAAAAAAATTCTGCGTTACTTTATTAAAATAAAAAGTCAAACCCGTAGATATGCATTTTTTTGTTTGTTTGACCTTGACCATTGACCTTTATATCATTTTGATCGGACAAAGTAGACGCATCAGTCTCAAGTGGTCCGATGTATCTACGATTATTGGTTCAAAAGTTGTGAGCGTTTTATTGAATGTTGGAAACTTTAAGGGGCAATAACCAACAAAAGGACCTTTGACCCTTTTAGTATGAATAGATTGAAGAAGTCCCTAGTGTACTGAATACATTAGTAAAAGTTTCATGTCTCTATCTCTAACAGTTTTTGAGGAGTAGCGATAACAAGCATTTTGTACTATAGGGGCAATAACTCTATCATTGTTTTAAAGTAGGGGCTGAAAGGTTATATTTTGAAATGTCTCAAGAAGGTCTACTACATCGATGAAAAAAATTTTCTCTACCACCCTAAACAAAAAAGATTTAAAAACTCATTAATTAACAAATTTCCAAATGACCTTGACCTGTGACCTTTATATCATTTTGTTCGGCCAAGATAGACGCTTCCATCCCAAGTGGTCCGAAGAGTTTACGATAAATAATAAAAAATTTGGAAGTGATTTTATAGAATTTTAAATACTTTCAGGGGCAATAACTACTATAAGGGGGCCACCGATCCTTCCGGTATGAATAGATTGAAGAACCCTCTAAGTGTACTGAAGACATTGGTAAAAGTTCTAAGTCTCTATCTCTTATGATTTCAGAGGAGTAGCGATAACAAGCATTTCGTACACAAGGACAATAACTGTGTAAGTTCTGGGATGGTCATTTGGTACCATAACTTTTAATGCTCAATAACATAAAGAAAAAGTTGATTCAATATCTCTTGAAATAAAAAAGCTGTCCCTGGAAAAAAAGAGGAGAAAAAATAATAATAATAATAAAAAACATAAGAAATACAAAAGGTCTTTCAGCTGAAAGGTGGAAAGACCTAAAAACATAAGAAATACAAAAGGTCTTTCACCTGAAAAGTGGAAAGACCTAGCTAGTAGACTAATTGTTCTCGAACAATTAGAGGTCTTTCCACCTCATTATTTTTTATGTTTTGTTTCAATATAATTAATAAAACATTTTCTTTGCGTTTCTTTTTAAAAAATAGTCGAAATCTAAAATATGAATTTTTTGTTTGTTTGACCTTTACCTTTGACCTTTATGTCATATTGACTGGTAAAGGTCAACATTTAAATTTGAAGTGGTCTGATGGCCCTACGATGTAAGGTTCAAAAGTTGTTAGTGTTTTTAACAAAATAAAGAAACTTTCAGGGGCGATAACTGCTAGAAGGGGGCCTCGGACCCTTTCGGTATGATTAGATTGAAGAAGCCCCTAAATGTACAGAAAACATTAGTAAAAGTTTCAAGTCTCTACCTCTAACGGTTTATGAGAAGTAGCGATAACAAGTGTTTTGTACGATATGGGTCAATAACTCTATAATTGTTTCAATGTGGGGGCGAAGAAGGTTGTATTTTGAAATGTCTCAAGAAGACCTACTACATCCATGAAAAGGTTTTTCTCTATCACACTTAACAAAAGAGTTCTAAAAACTCATCAATTAACAGATTTCTAAATGACCTTGACCTTTGACCTTTATGTCATTTTGTTCGGCCGAGGTAGACGCTTCCGTCCCAAGTAGTTTCAAGTCTTTACGATAAATAATAAAAAAGTTGGAAGTGATTTTATAGAATTTTAAATACTTTCAGGGGCAATAACTACAAGAAGGGGGCCTCAGATTCTTTCAGTATGAATAGATTGAAGAACCCTCTAAGTGTACTGAAAACATTGGTAAAAGTTTCAAATCTCTATCTCTTATGGTTTCAGAGGAGTAGCGATAACAAGCATTTCGTACACAAGGGCAATAACTTTGTAAGTTCTGGGAGTTATTAAGCAAAGGGTCATTTGATATTTTAACTTTTTATGATCAATAACATAAAGAAAAAATTGTTTCAATATCTCTTGAAATAAAAAAGCTGTCCCTGGAAAAAAAGAGAAGAAAAAAAATAAAAAACATAAGAAATACAAAAGGTCTTTCACCTGAAAGGTGGAAAGACCTAAAAACATAAAGAAAACAAGAGGTCTTTCACCCGAATGGTGGAAAGACCTAAATATCTGTATTGTTAACATGGTTTTCAATACCGAACACCCTAGCCGATCGCCGCGAACATTTCAGTCCGAGATAAAATCACACGGAATATAGAGGGTTAAATGAAAATACAACTCTTGATCTAAATAAAATAAAATCTATAATAAATACATTTATTTCTGCATAAAAATGATGCATTAAAAACGAATTATATTGCATACAAGTTAAATAAGTATAAGCAGATACACATTCCGCGTACGATTTGTTAACATTGTTTTCATTACCGCACACCCAAGCCGATCGCCGGGACCATTTCAGCCCGAGATCAAATATCACACGGAAAATAGCGGGTTCAATTAAAATACAACTTTTGTTTTAAGTAAATATAAATTATATCATAAATACTTTTGTTTCTATAAACAATGATGCATGAAAAACGAATTATGTTACATACAAGTTAATGTTTATGTAGGTATACACTCCGCGTACGACTTAATATAATCGATATGCAGGTAAATATGTTAACTTGTTCCTAAAAACTTCAATAGTTTACATTTATTTTCATTTTCACTGCTTACAAATATGATCGACATGTAATATTGGTAAATTTTGATCTAAAGAATTAAGAATTTAGTATCATGATAGAATGCTGGATAGGGATTTACATTTCTTGTTCGATAAATTTTCTTATACGGCGCACTGAACGACTTTTAACTTTGAAATAAATATACTTGCTTGTGAAAAGACATGAAACGATTGACACGATAGGATAAACGGAAAACTGTTAAAATTAAACGATAAACCTGATAGTATTAACGCACGATAGGATAGGATTAACGCACGATAGAGCAGTATACACGCACGATACGAAAGGATTGATAAACGATACGATAGGATAGGATTGTAAAGAATAACGTTGAGGGTACTGTAATTCAGAAGAATACTTATGTGTACAGAAGCGGATTAGTGCCCAGAAGCACTTCCTTTTTTTACTTTCTACACTTTGATCTGCAAGATTTTTGTACAATTTACATTTGATCTGTAAAATTCACAATTTAATCTATAAATTTTACAATTTATTCTTTAAAAAATGCACATTAAAGTGTATAATTCACATTTTAATATGTAAAATTCACACTTTAATCTGTAAATTTTACACTTTCAAATTATTTTTACTTCATTGAATTAAAATTTTCAATATAAAAATTGCATCAATTTTTTTTGTCATTTACAAATAAATTTATAATTGGTGATCATTTAATATTATATATAATTAAAAAAAGGTTGTTGATTGATGCATTCACTTTGGCTCAATAGTTATGAAAGAATCGCCCATTGTCCGACTTACAATTTCAATTCGATTCATTTTATTAACTCAAACCATGAAATGGTACATGAGGTCAATCAGTATATACAGTTCAAAAGTCAGAGGTAAATGTTATAAATGAATAGATAGGTAGTAAATAAATAGTAAATACGCATAAATATACAATATATACAATAAAAATAGGAAGAAGTAGAATTATGGAGGACATACTATCATATCAGACTGTATATTTTGATAATAAAATAACATTATCTTCATATTTGTAACATTAGTACAAAACATAAGTTCACGAAACTTAATAGTATTTGGTGATGAACAGTATTTATTATCAAGATATTTTGTCTAAACGTCAATAACTCTTTACCTTCAAGAATATTTAACCGAATCAAACAAAGTGTTAAATTAAGGTATCCCACTCCTCAATGTTCTTGTAGGAAGAATTTCTTGAGAAGTAAATCATTAAAACCTGAGAACAAAACATACTCAAAACCACAAAAAATAGGGGGGGGGGGGGTCAGTGTTCATTCCTATGAGTTACCGCCAAATTAATTTCACCTTTTTGCACCTAAAATGCAATTTCAGCCTGATTAGGATTTGTTGTCAGTATTTTTGATTCAGCAAATTTATTTCCTCAAATATTATTTTTAATTATGCACAATGGTCACACTGAATAGAGGAATTAGGAAAATATTTTGTTCGAAGCTGTATAAACTTTTTATGACCTTTTTGCACTTAAAATAGACAATTTCTATAATAGTTACAATTTGATTTGAAATAAAAACATTTTCAATATCAAGATTTTTATGAAATTAATCCAGTTTGCCTAGATTTGTATTCAGTATCATTTTGATATAATAAAACATTGGGGTCAGTGACGTCAAATTTTAGATATATGGCTTCAAAGGTAAAATTCTCGCCTAAAAATTCAGACATTCTCTATATATTTGAATGATTTTATGCAAACGTCTATCACTCTCTCAAGATTGAATTTTGTACACATCACACATACCCTATAGAATATGTTACAAACCTATCAAATGTTAAAAATGTGAATAGGGCCACACCAATACAATTTCTTGTTTGTCGGACCCCGCATGCTCCTATTTAAATAAAACTATACAAATAATATTAATAAGTTCCCGCATCCAGGAGATTCTGTGATGTTTTCTCTTCTAATTCCGCTCTATTTTTCTTATTTTAAATAGTTTTAATTTATAAATCAGAAACTTGTTGAAAAAGTATAACCGTCCGCATAAATTCATTTATGTACCGCCTAAAAATGTTAGCTAAATAAATAAATAAAATAATAATTTCATTATTTAACAGCTCGCCCGCTCGTACCTTTTTTCATTGGATGTCCGACGAACAAGAAATTATAATGTATAATATATAGAAAAGTATATTAAAAATTCATAAAATTGCTTGTTTCTGTCATTTTCGTCTAAAACACCTTCCGCACTAAAAAAGTGCAAATCTTTAATTAAACTGTGAATTTTACACTTGAAAGTGTGAATTTTACAGATTAAAATGTATATTTTATACTTTCAAGTGTAAATTTTACGGATTAAAGTGTGAATCTAACAAATAAAAGTGTAAGATAGTGTAAAGTGTGAATTTTAATCTTTAGAGTGTAAATTTTTTCAGATTAAAGTGTAAATTTTACACTTAAGTTGCGAATCTTGCAGATTAAAGTGTATAAAAATTTTAAAAATGTGAAGTGCATTGGCGGCACTAATACGATTCCGTAGATGGGGTGCTTCCAACGGTATATAAATTAAAAACAAAACAAAACAAAACAAGGGATCTTTTAATTGACATATGACACTTGTTTAGGAAAACACATTGAAGACATATAGTGATTACATTGTACATAGAACATCGGGTTACATATTCAGGAGGACATCGGGTTACATATTCAGAAGTCTAATCGAATTGTGATTGTATTCTGGATAT
>WFKH01007768.1:63892370-63930094 GCA_016163765.1 Magallana hongkongensis
AAAAATAAAGATATTTTTCTTACAAAATATGTTTATATATACTGTTATAAACTGAAGAATCAGAATGTTTTATGTCTGAATTACACTTCTCAAAACTGTTTAACGCGAGTGCTTACAAAACATTAGACAGGCTACCTAGGAACACTTTGTGCTCACACATTTTCAACTGATAAGGTATTTCAATACATTTCATGATATTTTTTTATAGATTTTTTAACATCATGTCAGTTGTTTCTTTAGGAGATCAATTTTTTGCATGATATACTTACTAAAAAATTGAATCATATTTGCTTATTCATAAAAAAAAAACCCCGAAACATTACTGATTGTTCATAGCCGTTTTTCATAGCATAGAATAGTAGCGAAGTTGACAAATATTACGCAACTTCAAAAACAACCATTAATGAATTTGGATTATTTTTTCATACTTACTGTGATTCGTTATAAGGTTCAACTATAAAATAAAGCCCGAAGCATGTTCAAATTGAACGATTTTGCTATTCTATACATGTAAGTTCATATGATAGATAAAGATGTACATTTTTTATGCGATTGTTTCACCTTGAATGAAAGAAAGATTTCTATAAGGAAGCATCCATACATATATTTCAAAAACCAAGTACATGCAAAATAAAACATTTTTGTATTTTTTGTCCATTTACTTTGGAACATATATCACATCATCCTTTGGAATTGTGTTTCAATTTTGAAATGTATATGATGATATCTGTATATGGCATATTCAAAATTTTAAATCTAAACTGTTGATACACCAGCAACAATGAACAAGATTTTCGCACTATTTAACCCCGAGCTATTCTTTATAAATCATTATTTTTTATCATTATCATCAATATTACATTATATTTGTTCTATTTAGCGAGTGACAAAGAAACATTATGAACTTTTCCTCCAGTAACGTTTCTCTTACACAGAATCAGCCACTGTGACATAAAAGAAACTTTTCAAATTTGGCAAAGGTCCTAAACATCTAAAAAGAACGTGAATCAGTTTATAAACCGTTGTTCTTTAGTATCAATACATAGATGCTTTAAACCGGAGTATTAATTCAAAAGTGGTCATTGAAGGAAAGATTTATGAATAACACTTTTTAGTGAGAAACAGGTATGCATTTCACTGGAGAAAGTTTATTGGTATGTAGTACATGTAGTACAAAAGCATATAAATCAAAATGCACAAATAAAAACAAACATATTGCACTAAAAGTAAGTCCATCTGGTGCTACATAAAGCATCCGGATAATTACTATGATAAGCTTATCAAGTAATCTGTCAAAACATAGAATCTCCAAATAAATATAACTAATAATTTCCATAACAATCTCTTGACACAATGTTATCAAATGCATCAATCTTTGTGAATCATGAATACTTAGTACTTCTAAATATATAAAGCAAAACTTGAATATAACGAACACGGATTTAGCGAATTTACGGCTATAACGAATTATTATTCATGTCCCAGCAAACTTCTTACATAAACCTATAGAAAATTGATGTATATAACGAACACGGCTATAACGAATTTATGGCTATAACGAAGTAATTTTAAGACAGCCGCTGGCAAAATTTTAACGTATTTTATCATTTTTATAACGAACTTTTTCCATTTCAAATTTCATTAAAGATACATGCAATTTTAAGATGCATATATAAAATACTCAAATTCAAATAGCAAACGGAATATTTTTAAAAATTGAAATGAAATTGTTATATTGACATTTTTGTAAATGACGGTAATACTAATTTTATAACTTACGATAGTGTGGAAAACTGTTAGCCGATTATTTATAACGAATTCGCTATAATATTTTCTACGAATTCGTTATAAACGTATAGCGAATTACGGCTATTACGAAGTTTTTTCTATGGTCCCTTGAAATTCGTGATAAACGAGTTTTGCTGTAAATGGTTTTTGAAAAAATTAATATTCTTCAAACTGAGTGTCTAATAAAACGACAATAATTTATTGAAGATCTGTTCGCTTAAATAAGAAATAAAACGTTTGATTTAGCTTCAGATCATTTTTACACAGGATCTTTGACAAACAAACAATATAGAAAGCTTTGACAGCTCTAGATCTAATAAGTAACACAGCATCTGAAGAGTCCATCCTTGCATTAACTGTCCACTGCATTATTCTGAAGGCTAAGTTTTGGAAGATCCTGATTACTTGTGTTTACTGGGTGACTCTTTGTTTCCAGTGTAAAGAAAGGAAAACAAGCTGGTTATTATATAACCAACGAGTCCAGCATGATTCTAACTGTGTAAATATAGTGAAATGGACAGTAAATAAGTGTTTATATTATGACTCTTATCATCATGTTAGTTTTATATGTATCAATATAACTCAACTTAGTACAAAAGCCTGAATTAATAAATTTTAAGAAAGTTTTAATAAGATGAATAACATTGTATAATAGAAGTGTATACAAGATAAGCTAAACAAAAAATCCAATCACAATATGAATCAGTAGAATTTGAACAGTGTCCTCTGCTGTAAACTAACTCAGCAATTACAGATGACAAATGGTCTGTGACTGTATGATAATTAGGCACACTGTAGGCCATACCGCCTGTGGTGTTTTGACTTACCACCTGTGGTGTTTTGATTTGAACTACCATCTGTGGTGCTTTGTTTTGACTAACCATCTGTGGTGTTTTGTTTTGACTTATCACCTGTGGTGCTTTGTTTTGACTTACCACCTGTGGTGCTTTGTTTTGACTTACCACCTGTGGTGCTTTGCTTTAGGTGTGTTTAGGGACGTACTCCCTATACTGCTTTGTTTTGAGTGACATACCGTCAAGGGTGGTTTGTTTTGAGTGTGTAAAGGGAGGTTACCGCCTGTGGTGCTATGTTTAGGGTCTTACTGCCTATGGTGCTTTGTTCTGAGTGTGTGTAGGGACGTACTGTCAGTGGTGGTTTGTTTTGATTGCATAGGAACATACAACCTGTGGTGCTTTGTTTTGGAATATACCACCTGCTGTGCTTTGTTTTGAGTGTGGGGATGTACTGCCTGTGTTGCTTTGTTTTGAGTATGTATGTGGACATACTGCCTGTGGTGCTTAGTTAAGACTTACCATCTGTGGTACTTTGCTCTGAGTGTTTAAAGGGATGCACCGCCTGTGGTGCTTTGTAATGAGTGTGTATAAGACCGTACAGCCAGTGGTATTTTGTTTTGAGTGTGTATAGGGTCATACCGCCTGTGGCGCTTTGTTTTGAGCATGTATAGGAACATATCACCTGTGGTGCTTTGTTTTGAGTGTAGGGATGTAGGGATGTTCTCTCTGTGGTGCTTTGTTTTGAGCGTGTATAGGGACATATCACATGTGGTGCTTTGTTTTGAGTGTAGGGATGTAGGGATATTCTCTCTGTGGTGCTTTGTTTTGAGTGTGTATAGGGACATACCACCTGTGGTGCTTTGTTTTGAGTGTGGGGTCGTAATGCCTGTGGGTTTTTTTAGTGCGTATAGGGATGTACCACCTGTGGTGCTTTGTTTTGAGTGTGTATAATGACATACCGCCTGTGGTGCTTTGTTTTAAGTGTGGCAAGGTTGGAGGAGATGAAGGGGAGGAGTTAGTCCCAGACGCTGTGGTAGTTCCGCTCCAGTTCACGCTGGTACTTCTGATGATCACTGGAGATCAGAGATTTGTTTTTGTGGAGGGCATCACTACATCTGTTAAACACAAAACAAACTCTCGTGACCATTCAATACAGATCTATAGTAAGAACATATACTTAAGTTTTGTGGGGTTCCAACAAAATTCTAGTTTTTTTCTAAATCTTATAATAGCAATAATCAAAGATGATAGCTGGCCAATAATTTTATCAACATTAGTTACTTATACTTACTTTTTAAGGAAGTCCTTGAAGCTGAGACGGAGTTTTTTTCGGTGGCAAACATCTTGGAACTTGTTTTCTGGGCTGTCTTTTAGAAACACCACAGCCACCTCAACTGGACCCTGAACAAACAAAAAAACATATTATTTCCAAAATCAAAACACTAACAAATGCTCAATAAAGTCCAATACTTCTATTAAGGACA
The DNA here is from genome assembly GCA_016163765.1 of Magallana hongkongensis. Lineage (NCBI taxonomy): Eukaryota > Metazoa > Mollusca > Bivalvia > Ostreida > Ostreidae > Magallana > Magallana hongkongensis. The sequence continues at coordinate 63,896,437 of WFKH01007768.1, forward strand.
ACCTGTCAGACTGAAATTCATGTAAGAGATTTGTTTTCACTCAAGTTCTCCAGGTAAAGAAGGGACATTACAATGAGAAAATCTCAAAATGTTTGTCTTATATCAATCACTCTTCTGTGATAGATATTTGCACATTTCTTTTATATATGACTTAGAGTTATGGAAAAAGAACCAATGACCTTGAAGACTAAACCAGTATCACTCTTTACACCTGCCAAATATCTACCACTTAAAAGAGTTTCATCAACAACAGGTATATCACAACAGCTCTCAAAGAGCTACAATTAAGTCCAGACATGTTGATATTTCATGTTCTTGTGGCACATTGTAATCTGCTGTATAAGTCAAAATTGTGTATTATTCCCCTTTCCACCAAAAAGTTGTCATATACTGATAATCAAAATTTCAAAAATTTCGGAGTTATAAAAAATATTCCAAATTATTGCAATTCCTATTGCCTTTCATATACAAATATCTAAATGCATTGCAATAGTTTAAAAACAAAATACCCAGCTAAATGAGGCATAATATTGGATAACTGAAGAATTGCATGAGCATTGTTAAGAATGATGCTTATATACTAATTACTTCTAAAAAAAATTATAACATTTTATTATGTTGCTAAATATATTATAACTATATAAACATCTATTTTTTGTTACCATATATAAGTCCACTGATACTATTTATAACTACTGACCTGGTTTACGGTGGTCCCTATACAGCCTTGTAGCACCAACTGGAGGATGTTGGTGTCCGGTGGTTCCTGGGAAAGAGCCACAACCAGTTCTTTTTTCTTCTTTTGGATGTCCTCCATAGCAACCTCAATAGGGGTCAACAGTATCTAAAGTCAAAAGTCAGAGTAAGAGACTGACAGCAAGACCGTCGGGTTCAGAGTTCGAGTGGACGAGGACTAGTTTACCTGATTGTGACACACTGACTGTTGGGTTCAGAGTTTGAGTGGATGAGGACTAGTTTACCTGATTGTGACAAACTGACTGTCAGGTTCAGAGTTTGAGTGGATGGGGACTAGTTTACCTGATTGTGACAAACTGACTGTCAGGTTCATAGTTTGAGTGGGTGGGGACTAGTTTACCTGATTGTGACAAACTGACTGTTTAGAGTTAAAGTGGGTTGGGACTAGTTTACCTGATCATAACTGATGACCTGTAGCCGAGTCTTTATGTAGGGAAACATGTGACTAGTTGTAAGAATGGTCTTCCTCTTGTGTTGTTTATGTATCTCACCATGTGCCCGCCCATCTTGTGTGAATGGTGTGGCAAATACAAACCTCTCTGTAACACATAGGATTATAGTTAATGTCTTTAATGTCCTTTCCTGACTGAAGCATAAAGTTATCCATTGCATAGATTAACATACAAAGTACACATTAGCTATAGTCGGTTCTGATGCTTATTGATGTTGTTATTCCTTTCAAAGTACGTCACTTTGGTTCTATACTCATATAGGTCAAAGTACGGCTCCACGTAAGTGATCTGGAAGTAAGCCTTGACAAAAGAAGAATGGAAATTAAAAGTTTATATGTGTAAGTTTTTCTAAATAAAACAGACTAAATAATATAATTTTTAATACTTTAGAGTTTTAATTGCAAATGTGCATGAGATGTTGCTGAATGACGGACAGTAAATGCCATGGAATGTTTTTTGGTAACTGTCAAGTCACATTACCTTAGCTGAGTCCAGACTTTCCTGGTCCACAGGGTAAGAATCCTTCACAATGTGGACCACGCCTTCTCCAAATCGGTCACTGTAGAAACTCTGCAGAAAAACATCCACAACAACATGAATAATAAGTGAATGGATTGAAGATATGCTGTTTAACATCAATCTTATAACACAATGTATGGATATTATCAGTCATAATCATATCCTTATTGAATCAATGTTATAATACGAAGAAAAATATTAAACTTCCATTGATTATCTGAACATACTAATAAAGTTCTTGAAAGAGAATGTTGCCTGAATAAAGTTCTTTGCAGAGAATGTTGCCAGCTAATGGAGAAGTTTTTTCTTTGACAGATGAAAGATGAAAATTTCAGAACACCAATTTTTAAGGCTTCCTTCCATTGTGAAACCTAAGGAAACCTGAAGTTGATGGCTTCCATCCATTTATTAAAACCACTGGGAAAACTTGATTGAGGTTTCCACATATGGGAAACCACTAGGAAACCACTGATATAACAATTTCCTTAGGTTTCCTTTCAGTTTCCTTTTGTAGAAAACCTAACTTTAAGCTACAAACGTACAATCCAGAAAAAAAAAACGAGATAGACGTACAGCTAGACAAACTGATGAAGGAGGGAATTGATCAAGGATAATTTAGGAGATTTCACATAGCAGTACATGTATCACTTGCCTGGCGTATGATGTTGCTGAATGCTTCATGGAGTTTGTTGTGAATGGCACTAAGTTTCTTGTAGTCTCTGCCTGACTCATGGATTGGTATCAGGATTTTGTACACTTCATTTACATGTTCGTACATTCCAGCCTACAATTTAGATGTACATGTATCAGGTTGATGTATTTTAAAAATCCATAAAATCATGCTACCAGCTGTTAAATGCTGTTAACTACATAAATAATGTAAAACTCAGAGAAATAAGACATAAAATATCAGATGAACAAATAAAAACTATGAAGGAATTTCAGAAAATTAAACTATATTAAAAGGATTATACTGATGTTCTAAGAACCATGCATGCCATGCATGTCTGTACAATGATTTAACTTACATGTAGATATCTCACTGTATGCACTTTATATCAAGTATCTCACTGTATATATTTTGTATTAAATAACTAATTGTATGGACTTTAAATCAGAAGATATCTTACTGTATATATTTTGTTATCAGACATCTTACTGTATATATTTTGCATCAGATTTCTTACTGAATATATTTTGCATCAGATATCTTACTGTATATATTTTGCATCAGATGTCTTACTGTATACATTTTGGAATCAGATATCTTAATGAATATATTTTGTTATCGGATATCTCACTGTATATATTTTGCATCAGATATCTTGCTGTATATATTTTGTTATTAGATATCTTACTGTATATATTTTGCATCAGATATCTTACTGTATATATTTTGCATCAAATATCTTACTGTATTTATTTTGCATCAGATATCGTGCTGTATATATTTCCATCAGATGTCTTACTGTATATATTTTGGAATCAGATATCTTAATGAATATATTTTGTTATCAGATATCATACTGTATATATTTTGCATCAGATATCTTGCTGTATATATTTTGCATCAGATATCTTACTGTTTTTATTTTGCATTGGATATCTTACTGTATATGTTTTGCATCAGATATCTTACTGTATATATTTGGCATCAGATATCTTACTGAATATATTTTGCATCAGATATCTTACTGAATATATTTAATTTTGTTATCAATTATCTAACAGTTTATATTAGTCATAAGACATCTCACCAACTACATGGCTGCGGCCTCCAGTACACCCACAAGTCCGTTCTCTGTGAAGTATTTTCCCGTACACACTCCTTCGTCGGGGGACACCAGATCGTCTGATACAGCACTCTCCTCCAACACATTAACAGAGATTTTCTGGAAGCAACATGTTTTGTCAATTCAACAGCAGTACATAATTAGTACTACAATTACCACAGTCAGTCCATTTTATCAAACCACTACTAAGTTCAGAAAGCCTATATAAAGCTAATTACAGAAAAATTTAAATATAAAATTACACCAATGTCATTGTAAACATTATTTCATTATCTTAGATGTATTAAAGATCCAGTTTATACCGCTATCTAAAATTATTCAAATCCTTCAGAAAAAATGCTATTTAAACTGTATCTAGAGACTTCACATGTCATTAATAATTGTAAACTGTTTTATACCAAATTGTAGTGGCATTTTTGATTTGATTTGCATATATAAAGGGTAAAGACTTTCTAGGAAACCTTGGACTGTGCTGATTTCAAGGCAACATCATTTGACTGCACATGTACATGATACTTGTTTGTTACAACGGGTAATCATCTTTTTAAAAAGATCTCACAATTTTGTACTCTACATCCTCTGCAAGTATATCCACCTGATCATCTCTAGGTAAGACATTTACCTGATAGTCTGGAGTCCCTACAGGTTGGTATAGCTTGTTCTCTATCATGTACAGGTACTAAATATCTACAGGTAAGACACTTACCTGAAAGTCCGCTATCATATACGAGTACTTAATATCTCCAAGTAAGATACTTACCTGAAAGTCTACAAGTAGATTCCTCTATCATGTACAGGTACTTAATCTCCAGGTAAGGTACATACCTGGAAGTCTACAGCACCTACAGGTAGGTACGGCTTGTCCTCAATCATATACAGGTACTCTGCTATCAGACCAGCGGCATGGACAAGACAATGGGCAGCTTCTGCGTGGTTATTTCTCTGTGAAAAACAAAACAATAGTCCTTTTGTATTTTGTTTCCCGTACAACTTGTCATCAATGGTGTTATATAATTACCTTTATGCAGGATTTATGGTCCATAATTACCTGTATAATACAAAGTTAGTTCATTATTACCTTCTTTATTATTTTCTTAATTATTACCTCACTGTGTTTGGTGACCATGGTATGAAGCCACGTGAGTCGTAGATCAGGGAGTTCTGGTAACCCTTGGCGATGCGGTACATCAGATCCAGCAACATCTCAGGGTCTTCCTGGAACTTCTTCATCTTTACCGTGTCCGATAGGATCATGTGGAGGTTAAACACCAGGTCCTTTACCTACAGCAAAACATCAACATAAACAACTAATTAACTAATGTTGGTAAGAGGTTGAACACGAGGTTCTTCACCTAAAACAAAGCAACATCAATATAATCAACTTATTAACTAATGTTGGTGTGAGGTTGACCATGAGGTCCATCACCTATCATCAACATAAACAACCAATTAACTAATGTTTGTCTGGGTTATGTGTTTCCTTAATAATTAAGTTAATCTATGCAGCCTCTAATTCCCCTGACCTGTCCTGTGAATGGTGTCTGTGATAGGTCCGCATTTTCCTCCGCATACGTCAGAATCGTCTTCAGAGATCGACGCAGCGACTCCTCACTAACGTTCTGGTTCTGTCCTACCTGTTTACTAAGAGACATGGTCACCTGCATCTTCACCCTCGCAAAGTTCTGCACAGTAATACAATATTTTATATTAATACATTAAATTACGATCTGTGTTTCTGATGAAAGAAGCCAATCATATAAGTATTAAGTTATTATGTGGTACAATTCACAGGGTTGTGTACAAATAAATGTGGTATTAGTGATGTTTGAGTGAGGTATGCATACATTGTCGAGGTCGTAGTTCTGCCTCATCAGCATGTAGAGGGAGGCGCTGGCCTGGGACCGCGTCTGTGAGATCAAAGAGCTGCAGTGTCTCAGCAGTCTTAGGCAAAGGTCGGCACACTGCTTTATCTCCTCCACAAACAGCATGTCCAGAAACTGGAATAATCAATGATAGAGTGATGGTCCAGAAACTGGAACAATCAATAACAGCATGATAATTGTCCATAAACTGGAATAACAGCATAGGTGTCCAGAAACTGGAACAAACAATAACAGCATGATAATTGTCCAGAAACTTCGATTAACAATAATAGTGTGTTAATTGTCCAGAAACTGGAACTATCAATAATAATGTGATAGTTGTCCAGAAACTGGAACGAAAAATAATAGCTTTCCTGGTGACAAAAGCCCTCTCAGTAGTTTTAGATTACCTTAATTTCTATAGACCTACCTTAATGACAATAGACCTACTATAGTGACTATAGACCTACCCTAGTGACTAGAGCCCGCTGAGTGGCAAACATGTTCTTTAGGACAGAGGTTGACTGATTAAGGCAAAGACTGTGGAGAAGGATACGTAAGGCATTACTCTGTAGGGGCGTGTACTCTATGCTTCTGACAATCTGTCAAGGGCAATGAATGCATTTACGGTTTCATACAATTTGATAGTATTAACAATCGAAACTTTCAAGTCTAGCTACAGAGAAAAGAGCTTTTGTGGTATACTAAAGTGTACTAATCCAAAAACAGTTGAGTACAAACATCTTAAATATAAAGTAACCTGGAACTAAATGATTAGTTATTGATATGTCTGGCTATATATATTAAAAGTAAGCATTATGGTGTGGGTCAATTGACCTTGACCTCTGTTGACCCCCGACCTGTATGATGAGTTCCAGTGTGTCCAGGGCCACCATGCTGATTTCTGCGGTCAGACTTCCTTCAGTGTGAGCATCAGCCTCCACATTGCAAGGCTTTACACTGCAATATGAATACACCTCTCTCTCAAAGCAAGTCTTTCCTAAATGGAAAGACTGCAATAAAAATACACCTCTCTCTTAGGGCAAGTCTTTCCTAAATGGATTCATAGATCCAATAACAATTAAACTTTTGACCTTGTTGACAAACATGTTTTACATCTTTTTTTTTTAAAAATTGTGTGAAAAATTATATTTCTATGTATTTTAAATTTGTGGAACTTTAAAAACAAAACATTTCAAAGCATCAAACATAGAGATTAAATTTAGATCTTATCCTCAAAACAAAATATGTTTTAATATTTATACCAATATTTCATTCAACAAAATAACATGCATTCTGGTATCAAAGACTTTTTCCAAGTGAATGAGAAGCAAACAATAGACAAAGTTTATGAGTGTAATTCCTGTTGAGTTTTGGAGTGTAACTCCTGTGGAGTTTGGTTATATGATGCCTGTATCGAGTTAAGGATTGTAACTCCTTTGGTGTTAAGGATAGGAAACTCCTTTAGGCTTAAGGAGTGGAATTCCTGTGGGGTTTAGGAGTGTAACTTCTATAAGGTTTAAGAGTGTAACTCATATATGGTTTAGGAGTGTTTCTTCTGTGTAGTTTAGGAGTGTTACTTCTGTTGGGTTTAGGAGTGTTACTCCTTTAGGTTTCAGAGTGTAACTCTTTTATGGTTAAGGAATGTTACCCTTATGAGGTTTAGGAGTGTTACACCTATAGGGTTAAGGAGTGTTTCTTCTGTTGGGTTTAGGAATGTTACTTCTGTTGGGTTTATGAATGTAACTCCTTTGGGGTTTGAAAGTGTAACTCTTATAGAGTTAAGGAAGGTAAATCTTTTGAGATTTTATAGGATATTTTCTGTGTGGTTATGGTGTGCAATTTCTGTGATGTTTAGAAGAGTAATTTCTGTACGAATGTAATCCCTTTGAAGCTTAATGTTTGTTTGATTTGCTGTTTACCTTTCTGTGTGATCAAGAGAAGGCTTGTAGTTTTTTTGATCCTTCCTTTATCTGAGTCTACTGTCTCCTTGAGAACACATCTGGCCATTATCACCTGCACAAGTAACAAATAATACAGGTATCATAAAACATGTTGATACTATGTATGTCAAACGCATGTCTGGTTTTAAACTCATTTAAAATGTTGGCTCTGGACCTAATTTACATAAGCAGTACAAAATGACAAATGTATAATTGATACATGTATAATTTTAAGTTAACTATATGACAAATACTGACCTGCCATTAAAAGAATGTCACCTCTGCCTCCTTTTCAATATTGTCTCTGGTCTAGTGTTCATGAAATTTCATCATTAAATAATTACTTGACGTACTTTTGAGACATTTGACTATAAGATGTCTGCCGTCTCCTCAACATCATCTCTGTCTTGGCGTTCAAATTCCCGAGGATTGACACCTCCAGGCGAAACTTCATGTCCACACTTTTCTGAATGGTTTGCTTGGAGCACTGAGCGATGCTCTTCTTTCCCTGTGTAGTGGAATTAACTGATCAGTCTTAGGCTAAATTAATGTACAGTTCTATATATGTACATGTATCTAGAGGAGTTATACCGGTGTGAAATATCTACCAACGACTGCTGTTATAAACTACGGACATGACACAACTTTATTCAGTGAGGTTTGTGATGGCATTCCGTAACTATTTACCAACATAATGACGATAAAACAACTGTATGTTCTGAAGTATTGAATATAATATATTTTACAAAAGACATTTCAACTATAGAATACAGAATATTGAGTCACATAAAAACAAAAAAAAAACAAGTGTCAGAAAATCACAGGATACATTAAACTTGCAATTACACAACAGTCCAACTTGATCCAAATTCTACCAGCCTCTTACAATTCAGAACTTTTAAACATAGCAATAATATTACCTTATCAACATTCCATTAATTCTACACCATCTTAATGAAATAATATAAACATTTGATAGTAAAAAAAAATCCAGACTGGGTGTGATCCCAAATCCATTATAATTGTAGAAGAATTGAGTAAACTCTGTGGGTGTCTGCATGCTGGTGTGAGGATGAAAGGGTTCAATGCTTTACCAGAATGAGGCAAGGTGATATGACAGGTAGCCAAGAGTATGGAAGTAGAGGGAGTGGATCACTGTAAAAGGTGGCTTAAGAGACTTAAATAGGAAGTCACTATTCAGACCAAGAACCTTTAAAGCGAATTACAGAATACCGGTAGAGTTTTCAATAGCTTGTTGGATTGCTCAATAGGGTATTCAATTTGGTCAGCAAGGTATCACATTAGGTTTAAATCTAGGTCCTGTGGTTACTCAAGTGTAGATATTTTACATTCAACCCATTCATATTGCACAAAGAAAACCTCTAGAACACTATCTCCTATTGTTACTTATTCTAGACTTTTTAAAAGAATGTTTACCTGGACAGCATCATCTAGATATGTCTCAAATCCAGTACAATTTCCCAGCTCGGCAATTCTGTAACCTAGTTACACTAAGAACGAAAAATTATGATCCTTATGTAGAGTCAAAATAAGGCCAGGTATATCTTAGTTAGGGTGAATTGTTTGTGAAAAACTTGTACAAATTTGTCTGAAACAGGGAAGCTAGGATCTCTATGTATCTATGTTCAACAGGGTAACAAGGGTAACGGGGTAACAGACCATTGTTTCTTTATAAATCTCTGCTCTGAAACAGGGTAACGAGGGTAACAGACCCTTGTTTCTATATAAATCTATGTTCTGAATAGGGTTACAAGGGTTACGAGGGTAACAGACCCTTGTTTCTATATAAATCTCTGTTCTGAAACAGAGTAACAAGGGTAACGGGGTAACAGACCCTTGTTTCTATATAAATCTCTGTTCTGAAACAGGGTTACAAGGGTTACGAGGGTAACAGACCCTTGTTTCTATATAAATCTCTGTTTTGAAACAGGGTTACAAGAGTTAAGAGGGTAATAGACCCTTGTTTCTATATAAATCTATGTTCTGAAACAGGGTTACAAGGGTTACGAGGGTAACAGACCATTGTTTCTATATAAATCTCTGTTCTGAAACAGGGTTAACACTGTTATAATAATATATATTTATTAACATATTACGGTAACTGGCAAGTACCACTGTAAGCTTTATACTTATCTAGAATATGTATTTTATAATGTGTTTATTTTTGTTTTTGCTGGAGGAAATTAAGTTTGTTTTGAACAGGTGTAAGTTTTTGGAGCAAGTGCCCTTTGATGATTATGCATGCATCTTAGTTACTACTGATCCTATCTTCACCAAACTTGCATGGATGGTGCGTCTTATGATACTTATGCACTTGACAGGCTCTTGCATTATGAATCCCAGCCATAGGTTTTGGATGCTGGTAGAGGTTAGCCAGAATTTTGGAGCTGATTAAAGTGTTAGGAGCACTCTGGTGCCCTTTGATGACTATATCTTACTTACTACTCAGGTTTTCGCTTCAAACTTTCTTGGCTAGTGCATATTATGATACTATTGCACTTGACAGGCTTGAATGTTGAATCTCAGCCATAGGTTTCAGATCCTGGATGAGGTGACGGTTTTTGGTGCAAGTGGCATCATAGTTATCATTGTTATTATTGGTTAAACTTTTACTTAATTAGAATAGATTATGCAACTTGTGATACTGATGCACTCCACAAGCTTAGAAACATAGATGATCACGTTAACTATGGTCTACAGATGTAAAATATAGATTATCGTCGTTTAATTAACATGCATAAATGTTTCTTTTGCGATGATCAGCTAAAGTGATTCATATTGTGCTCTAATTGGATTATCATTATGATGTTGACCAATATAGGTAAGCATAATACATGTAATACTAGCACAATATTATGAGACACTGGTATACATTACTTTCACTTTCACAAAGAGTAGCTTCCGTACTAGTATAACAAGAGTTTCATCAGTACTCCTTGAGATTATGCCTAAAGTGATAACATGGCCAGAAACTCCAGCCAAAATGAATGAAAAGAATTTTGTACGCTTTATCGCTAATCGTCAAGCATAAAGGGAAAATTGTCTCCCAAATCCGGAATCCAATAACGGGTGTGTTCATAGTTCTGCCGTTGGTAGACAAAAGTTGCTGTTGGTAAAATTAACTACCATTGGCATGTCATTGGTACCAATGGTTTTTGCCAATAGTATATTTTTTTGCAGACGATCTAGAGTGTGGGTAGTATTAGTAAATAACGTCACAACTCATTATAGACATGGCGGCGAAAATCAAGACATTAGATCCCGGTTATGGGAAAGCGATTTTCGCTCTAACTATGATGATTGGGGTGCAATATATGATAAAAATGTTGTTATTGTATAATTTGGGCAGTAAAAGTAAAAAGAATGTTTGTTGTTTGATATGTTTACAAAACTGTAATCAATTTTACCAAGGTTTCCAATGGACCCCTATTGGTAACATTGGTAAAATCAATAGCATTTGTATACCATCAATAACAAAACTGTTCAGGGTTTATTGGTACAATTGGTACCATTGTCATCCAACTGCAACAATGGTTATTTGAAATTTGGTACCACTGGTAGAACTATGAACGCACCCATTTTTGTCAGTGTCTTTGGGAATAGATTGTTGCTATATTTTCATTGGAAAATATATGTATATTATTTATTTAAGACAATTAATTTTTGGACCACTATGCTACTTCTAAAAAACATTAAACTCTGAAAGAACTGGAAAGAAACACATGAAATGGTGTAGAAATGTTTGTCACATTCAACACAGATTGTTTTGAATTGAAATTTATTTTATTTTATTTCTATGAAAATATAACATCACTATGCCTCCATAGTCACAGGAGTTCTAAGTATAGACTGGATTTTTCTTGTTCTAAAAATAGATCCCATACCGACTGATAAAAATAGGGTACCCTATTTTGGGGCAAAGTTAGTACAATTATGTGCAAGATTCAACCTTTTTCTCAACAAATGGTTGTAGAGGTGACATCAATAAACGCCTTTCTTATTTTTATATATTTTAAAACCTTTGAAATAAGTCTGCAGCTGCGCAATTTTACAACTGTTGTAAGTGATTAAAAAAGGCATTGTTCTGTTCTTGTATGCATAGTTTGCATACAAAACAACATGTGAAACCTCATATTTTTTGCTTTTTCATCTTTTGACTACAGTTTTGGCCAGTTTTGGGCAGAAACAAGCCAGACCAAGAAATGTTTACATTTTAATTCTCAACTGTACAAGATGGCCGCACATCCCCCTTAACTTTATTAATTGTATAGTTCTTTGACATGAACAAATAAGTCTGACTATGGTGGCTAGGCCTTTTGGCACATCTCTTAAAGTATAAGGAGGGTGGTAGAGGGACGGCAGAGAATACAAGTGGGAATCCTTGGGTTTATTATGGAGATTTAATAAAGTTTGCCATCGACCAAAATCCAAGTTATGTCAAGAAACAAGCTCCTGAGTGAGGCAGTCGTGAATTTGATGAAATGATTGAAAGAATCGAGATAGATGATAAAATCTTCAAGGTTATTTTTGTTCTTAACCCACTTCGTTTTAATGTGTCAATGAAGCGCAACCAATGGAGAGGTTTGAAAGGTGACCGTAAATAAAGGTTCCGTTCCAAATTTCTCATTAATATTATATCATATGATGCCATTTTGAACATTACGATGATTTTGGTAAATAAACCACTGATTTCATTTTTTAATAAAAAAAAAAAATAAGATCTAGTTTGTTTTTTTTTTGGTTTTTTTAATAAATGAACGTCTGAGATTATATTATGCAGCGTTCATATAGATGTATTTCAATATTGACTCTAAAAAAGATTTTTAAAAATATCTGTTCTCTATGTATGATATTCAATGTAAAAAATTATGAAAGTTATGATATATTTTGTCTGATTTTTGTCATTTATTTGCAGATGCTTCGTGGAATGGTGCAACATAATTTCGTTAATTTCAAAGATAGATTGGTCTTTGATTTTTCGAAAAAAGGAAATGGTCCAAACCTTTTTGTTGGTACGAGTTCTACAGGAAAAACAGCGGCTTTAGAATTAACTAGAAGATGTATGGATGATAAACTAAATTCATCTCTTACAACTAGATATAATCAAAATAAAGCATATGTATTTTGTGAATTTTACATTGATTTTGCTGATTTTGGACAGACGGTCATAAATGGAATGATTGTAGAAAATGATAAAGAAACAGGAAACAAGACGGAAATAGAAAAAAGAGAGCACGGCTGGAAAAGAAAATGCAAAGAAGTAGATAAAATGAAAGAAGAAATAAATGAAATGAAAGAAGACCAAGAAGACGAGGATTGGAATGAGGGAAATAAGACAATGTTTCACAAAATAATGATATACTTTTACAGAAAGAAAATAAAAACTTGTTCAAATACATATTTAGAAAAACGTGATGGCGACATTGTCGATTGTAGGAAGAACCTAATGCTTGATGAGCGGAAATTAGATATTAATATGGATAGAGGCGGATAGCCTACAAAAAGGTTCAAGGATATATTCAATGATGCATTTGTAGAAAAAGCTTTAGGTGAAATCAAAAGGTTATAAAACGAAAACATGAATTATAGTCGATATCCAAAGTTATGGGGGTTGATGGAGGAACAATTTGTCGGCGTTTTACCAACGAGAGGGCTTGGGACTATTCAATGGACAATAAGTCAGTTAATAGATAAGAGATTTAAGTCAATGATTTACGAAGGTACATGTGATCATGCGGAGATAATTAACAAACTTTGGACCAGTACATCAATCGAAAAATAAAGGAACAAGAAATATTTCGTTTTTTAACGAATTCAAATGATATTGTGTTCGAGAGGAAACCTCCATGCTCCAATGATTCCATACAAATTGTTGTTAGACGTGGTAACACCGAATTCTCGTTGTTAAAGACCTCTGTTGGAGTGATCGAGGCAAAACAGTTTTCGATCTTAGTAGCACACAAGTCATTTAAAACAATTTGTTTAGAAGAACCCGATAGAGGTATGCATTCACATATGATTGAACGTATGAGAGAAGTTCTTCATAAAGAAAGTCGAAGCAAAACCTTCATCGTTGTAACTCACAGTCCATATTTACTTGACTCGAGATCAATAGAAAACACAACTATCTTTTTCAAGAATGATAAGGCTGCATGTGCAAAAAATGTATGCCAGCTTACAAATATTGATTTTGTTCGAAAGATAATTGAAATGGAAGATTTAAAAAGAATCCTGTTTTCATAGCATGTTCGTTTTGTTGAAGGGAAGTCTGACAAAATTGTTGTGTAATCAATTTTAAGACAAATAAATAAAAATCCTCGCACAACAGAAGAAAAAGAAAACAAATTGAGTTACGAAATAATATCGTTGGGAGGAAAATGTTTTAAAATTCGGTGGCAACATTTTGCGATAGCATATATGTGAAATATTGTTCCTTTTAGATCGAGAAACGCATACAGATACCAAAAAGAAAAGAGGTCATTAGATATCCTAAATTGAGTTCCTATGATAGTCTAAGAAAATTTCTTGAAAACGAATTCGATTCTCTATCTGAGCATCTGGGAAAAGAAAAATGAACCTTTATTTGGAAACATGGCGACTTAGAAAACTTTCTTTTAAGTGATACTGATGCATCCTTGAAAATTCAGGCGGCATTAGAATCAAAAGGTAAAAATAAAAATGATATAAAGAATTCACTAAATGCTGGATTATCCGTAAAACAATCAGAGGAGTTGGCTGAAGTTATTAAAGATTTTCCAGAAACCATACTCCTTCTAGAGTTTTTAGAAAAGTTTAGCTAAAGGTTCTTAGAACAAATGAGTGACTAAGCAATGACAGTCAATGTGTTGTCACTACAAACACTTTTCATCTTTGGTCATATTTAACAAATACGTTTTGAATTTTGTGTTTCATTGTTTATCAATTGAAATTTATATACATTGATATACATTATGCATTAGGAATCTTTTTAATGAGTTATTAACAATTTTGACTATATGGAAAAAAAGTTTGAGAATTTTAACACATCAGTTCTAGAATATTTCTTAGTTTAGTTTAGTCTTTGAAAGATATTGTTAAACGAGACATGATATCCTTGCTATAACAGATCTTATCTCCTATTTACATCAACTTTGAATAAATTTAATTATCTTAGCAAAGATTCTTTGGTCAAAAATTGTGATATCAATCTAAACACATTTAAAAGGTCCATAAAACAAACATACTTATTTACAAGATGAAAGCAAAAATACTGATAGAATATAATTTATTCAACAAATATTTATTATCTGTATTTAGCGTATAAACATATATATACACACACACACACACACACACACACACACACACACACACACACACATATATATATATATAGTTGCAATGTATACATATACATTTATAGTATTTGTTTGATAGATACATCCAATATTTAGATATAAAGTATATGTACATATAGATTTTACTCCTTAGAAGAGTTACAATAAAATTTCAACAAGTAATAGTATATAATATACCTGAAAATGGTTTTCTTTTTAGAAAAAAGGAGAAATTTAAAGATACAAAACAATAAAATAAGAGACAGGGACGTTAAGGAGAGAATATAGATGGCGATGATTGTTCCAAACGTTGAAATATATCTTTCCAATAAGTATCAAACAAATAATACTTACAGTTTTTCAGAAGCAAAAGTTTCATTATAAACAGTCTTCTGGTTATATATTTCTTAATGATATTTACATTAAGCATCGATGTTTTCATTTTACTTTGCTGAATATATTGTTTTGTGAAAAGAATGATTAAATTTTCTAGCCTATAGATATCTCTGTTATCATATTTTCTAAAAATGATTGAATATTTATCAAAATTTGTTTGTAAACCAAAGATATTTGTCATCCATTTTTCCAATTCAATCCTAATTTCTTTCACTAAATAACAGTCGACAAAAATATGTTCTATTGTCTCAGGGGTCTGTTGACAAAAGTAACACAATGAATTTACTATCCCTACTCTATGTAAATAATAATTAATTGGCAAGATCCTATGTAATAGTTGTTATTGAAGCCACAGTAATTTTGAATCCTTTGTGCACTTAAAGGGCAGACTATAAATTTTCCTCCATTGTTTTTGAGTTAATTTTATTTCTGACATCCATTTTGTTTCAGATTTTGGGTAAGTTCTATAGGTTGTACATGTCGCTACAACCCTTTTACATCTACAAAATATTTCTACTGTCTTTGGGTAATCAATATTACAATTCTTAGTTAAATGTCTATTAAATACTTTCACATAATTTTGTACTGCTTTAGGTAGACCGAGATATTGAACAAAATTTGTTTTTAAGTTAAATCTGTTTTTCAACCCATTATAACTAATCATCTGATTGTCATTTTCATACATATCCCCTTTATATATAAAACCTAATTTAAATAAATCCTTAAAGAAAACTAAACTGATTTATTGTCAATTTTAATATCTGGATTATACCACATGTGTTTATTAAACATTTTATAACAATTTCCTTTTTGCACATCATTAAATATTCTCCTACATTGTAATACATCTTTCCAAAATCTATTATTTGAATTTTTCATAATCATATTAGTAAAATCAATACCAAATTTCATCAGTGTTTGCATATTATATCGAAATTAGCTTTAAACAAGTTTTTCCACTTTGAATTTGAAAATATAAGCCTTCTAATCCAACTTGATTTAAGTGCTATCATAAAGTTTTCAAAATCTATCATTTTTAATCCGGCATTCTCATATCCTTGAATAAGAGTGCTTCACCCCGCTTGAGGCCAGGCCCCAGTTTCGGTCCGGGGGTCACAAATTTTACAATTTAGAATCTTCACTATGAATACAAGTTTTTGTATTCTTTGAACTGTGCTTTATAAATTTGACATTGATCTTGTTGTGTTGTAGGAAAGACAGAAAAATGGTGCTGATTCAGATGGCTTCAGTGGATGAGGCCGTGACAGCACTGATAGTAAGTACTAGTACTGTACTATTAGTTAAGTACTTTTCTCTTCATGGTAGAGAGATAAAATGCCTCTCGTATATTGCTGCATTAGGTGAAATACTACCATTAAAATCAATTGCCTTGTTATTTTTAAACACCTTAAAATAATACAATTTTCTATCTCAAGTTGATCAACTAAATTTATTCCCCTTTTACAATAATTTGACAATGGAAAGAGAGATAACTACTGTATATAGGGTTATTTTCGCCCTTCTACACTTGCAAACGGTTTCGCCCAGTCTTGAATTCGCCCAGTTGCAGTTGTGTTAAAAGAGATTTTATTTATGACATAGAACTCGCCCAGTCTTAAATTCGCCTTCTGACACCGAGGGCGAAAGGGGCGAAAATAAAACGGGGGTGCATATTTCCTTGTATACATTATTTCAGTGGAAATAGAGATAGAAACTAGGTTTGAAATATTTTCGTTCTTTGAGTAAGAAAGTTATGCTTATTGATCGATGAAGTTGTCATTGAAAACTATATGGTTGTTTTTGTTGCAGGATATGCACAACTACCCCCTAAGAGACCAACCACCTGCGAGTCTCATTTTCCAAGTCCACCATATAGTGTCTGCAGTGTGCAGCCCATCATGACATTACTTAACGTTAATTAATTGCCTCCCTTTGTGGGTAGGGCTCTGGTGGTATATGTGAAGTGCCTTTATGTGGTAATGGCATTGGAGTTTTACAGATGCCATGTTGAATGTGCAATGACCTCACATTTACCATTCTCGTCCAGTGTGGTGTCTGGGGGGCCAGGAACCACTGACCGGCCTACTGACCTCGCCTCACACTACACTGGACCCCAGGGGTCAAATTTGTTCAGTTTCAATTTTTGATAGTTGATTTATTTTTATTGTTGAAATTGTTGGTCTACTATATGATGTGTTTCTAACCAGGCTCTCCAGTATTTTTCAACGTCCCACACAAAGAAATCCATTTCTACATGTAAGCCCGGTTTTCATTGGTGCTGATATCAGCATTCATATCTAATGAATCACCTAGCTTTAACTCTTAAGGACAGACTAGACTGTCCAAAACATTCAGGGGAACCGAATCATCAACTGTAATGTCAGTTACCATAGCAATACAACATGGCGGGGGGTATACTGCTGTCACTGACACAAATGGATCTGAGGGAATTATGGGAACAAAAGTCATCTTTTTTTGTACTGTGTTGATGTTTTGTAGCTTTTTTAGCTTTTTTTTTTTATCAAGACGGAGATGTTTTTATTTATTACTGCTGGTCTCTGATTTTTTTTGAGAGCCACAGTTCAGAGATGTTACAGATCAACTGTTAAGATATTACGACATATTTGTAATAAAAACAAATCAGAATTAGCTTCTGTTGTCATTACAGCTATATAATCCTTCTCTGATTTTCTCTGTCTGTTTTTTTTGTTTTCTTTGTCATCACCATAGTACTTTGATTATTTGTGCATTTAACTTGACACTTGGTCTTCTGTCTCTTTCTGTTCTCTTCACTTATTGCACTGTCTCTAGCTCCCTATGACCTTGACCTTTGACTCTCATCTCGTGATCTCTGGATCTCTCTTGCTGATAATATATATATACTACTCTATATATTGGGTCTCTTGCTGACCCATTGTGATCACCGCTTATCTGTCGTCTTGGTTTGCTTAAAAATATCGGACCAGAAGCCAAAATAATGTTTAAAGTTACGAATTGTGAATTTCAAGATTCCTACCCATGTCTTAAATATGAGACCAAAAGTACTGTAAATTTGAAATCAACTATAGTACTGGTGAACATGATATCATCTGAGAGACAATGTGCATACGAGTGTTTCATGAGGCCTTTACTCAAATTGTAACACCCGACTATGTTGGGTAATAGAAAAATCTACAATTATTGGACCTAATGTAGAAAAGAGTATGTGACTCAAATTGTTAACAAATGGGGTATTCTAAACACAAACTTGTTCGTGTTCCTTTATTAAAAAAAGGTTGACAAATCGACGCAATGGCATATTCATTAATTAGCTAATGGCATGGTTTGTTTCTGCATTTCTAAGCTCCGTATATTACAGCCAGTTGTGGCTAACGTGAATCTCACGTTAAAAAGATCGTGGTAGACAATATAACCTACAGCATGTCATGTGGACTAAGCATGAGTACGTGAATATTTTTCAATGTGAAATTCAAGTGAATGCTCTTTAAAAAGAAGATATATATTTCCGCAAATTTCATGTAGGGCACACTTGCCTGCGTAAGTAGGTTCAGCTTTACCTATTGAAATGATATCGACAGACTTATATTAGACCTACAATTATTAATTCCCGCCGCCATAAAAGCTTTCAGCCAATATTCGTCTTTTGTTTTTTGAAAATGTACAATTCATTGATCAGAAATGAATTCTTTTACTCACGCAACAAATTGCGAGGAGTATAATGTTTTTGAATATTCACAGAGAAAAGTAGCCCTATTGGATTAAAAATGTACCCATTTTCCAAAATAAAACCCACAACCCAGTCAACGGTGACGTAAAAAATAACAGGAAAACACAAGGATGGATAAGTTAAGTTGTAATTTTCCAATTAAACGTGCAATAACTTGCACAACTATACTTGTAAATGTACACAACTAAACACAACTAAACAGCGGAAGAACATGTGCAGCAACGGAAAACTTCGTTTGAACACTATAAAAAATTTAAATCTTCTCAAGTTTGTCATAAGGAAAAAGTGGGATCAAGACAATCTTTTTTCAACCAAACAGTTGACATGTCCTCCGAGACTTTTACTTACAACCCCTTCTGAAGTTAGTTTTCCTTTCTTTGGTGCCTCTGTGCTGTCTCTCAGCTTCTTGATTAGAGTGATTCAACAAACGCGTCTTCTTAGAAAAGCATGTGTCCTATCTCTTTTTTCATGATCAGAGTATTGTCCCTTTGTTACTGCATTTAACAAACAAGCCATAAGAGAAATAATATGTGATTGTATTCTATTTTTCACCTTAGCTTGCATGTTCAGTTTAACCAAACTATGAGGTAACCTTTCAAAAGGTAACAGAATCTTTACCAGATTTCAACAATCCAACAAAATTGAAATCAGAGTTTATGAATGTTTTGCTGGCATGTTTGGGCATGGGTGCAAGGAGCCCTTACAGAGTTCCATTTGATCTCCACGTCAATCAAAACTCTTTGTCTCATTTTACTTTGGTAGTTTATAATGAAACAAAGATGTGATGCTTCTGGATAAACGGAAGAACTCTAGCTACAAGAACTGCCCTTTCCCTTTACTGAGTATGGTGTTCCGATGGGGCCACTTCGACCTTTGCTTTTTCTCCTTTAGGACGAAGGTGCGGAGGCGAAGAAGCGAAAGTGCGAAGATGCGACGGCGAAGCGGGAAGATGCGATGGCGAAGGTGCAAAGGCGAAGGAGCGATGCTACTATCACCCCTTCGCCTTCGCAACTTCGCACTCTGACCTTCGCTACTTTGCGTCTTCGCCTTTTTTGATTGCATTCAGCAAGTCTCGGTCAATTACATAGAATTTTATGCACCATAATATCATTGGTACGCATGCGATAGGCCATCGTGCTTACTATGAATGTTTATAAATATTTTAATGTGCATGTAACATATATGTTTACCAGTGCTGGCTATGCCTAATCATTATATACTCCACATAAAATGTAATGTACGCCATAATGAGTACACATGCACTTCCAGACTCCTGTCACTTACCAGCTGTCTATTTACCGTGGATTAAACACAGTAACATTCTAATTTCATTATGCAACATTCCTTGCTCATGCATGGATCTAGAGGGGAGAGGGGGTCCGTACCCCCCCCTCCCCGGAAAATTCAATATTAATAATTTCACACAGAAAAGGGGAAGAGGGGGTCCGGACCCTACCCCCTCTGGAAAATTAAATATAATTATTAATTTTTTATAATAAAATTTTCAAAAATATGCCTCGGAACCCCCCCCCCCCAAGAAAAAGTTATGGATCTGCGAAGGCTGTTAAAATAAATTCTAAAAAGTTTGTCTTCTGCCTCAGATGTCATTTCATACAGCTAAAATTGTCTTTAAACGATAGAGAGCTCCACAATTATAAAAAGGCGAAGGCGAAAGCGCGACGTTGCGAAGGCGAAGGAGCGATAGTAGTATCGCTCCTTCGCCTTCGCAACTTCGCACTTTCGCCTTCGCATCTTAGTGCTTCGCCGTCGCATCTTCGCACTTTCGCCCCTTCGCCGTCGCAACTTTGCACTCTCGCATCTTCGCCCTATAGGCGAAAGTGCGAAGGTCGAAGTGGCCCCATCGGAACACCATAACTGAGGACACCTTCCATTGATTCTGATGTTCTATTCAGATTTCACCAGGTAAAAAGAAGTTTCTGTATATCCGGCGACAACAAGACTAAAATCCTTTAGATGGTAAAAAACACTTTATTGAACTTAGGTCGGCATGGTGAATTCTAAAAATCTAAACATTACACCCAAACAATCTGTAGCCTAATTCCTGACTGATGACAATGATAAATAAGAATTGTATACAATAGTTATTAGCACTATAAGCATAAGTATATAGCATGGAGTAAATCTTCAATCTGAGTGAGTCATTTATATCAAGTCCACAAATTAAGAGTTGAATTAAGACGATTAAGCAAGTATGGTGAAATAAACAAAGGGTTTGAATAAAATGTGATATAGATAAATGACATTTTGATAACAAATATTACTCCATGATAGATTTGTCATCCGCACTTTCTACCCTTCCAATTGTTAAGTGTTGTTTCTCATTAGTATTTCTAAAACTTCAGCAACTAGCGTGGTAGTGCCATTTTTTTCGTTTGTTAAGGTAAACGCCTGTAAGCGTTGTTCAGTAAGTTCAGCTGCCGAGCTAAAGATTCATATTTTCCAAAACAAATCAATTGCATTAGAAAAAAACACGAATTTAATACCTTAATTTCCTCTTTTGTACTCAGACTTTGACAGATAATGAAAAATACCCTTTTAAAGATTCAAATTTACATGTTATTTTGTATATATAGCTCTCATGGTATTCGTCAAATAAAACCAACGGTACAGAAACTTTTCAATCATAAAAAACTTAAGAAAAATAAAAATAATCTACTTAGTAGTTTGAATTTCGAAACTTGTGGTAGAATTTCTCATATTATATCTCTATTACATGTATTTCTCATAGAATGAGACGCTTGTCCAATTATTACATGTGTCGTGAGGAAAACTTGTTTTCAAATTAACTGAAATTATGTTTTTAAATATCTTGATTAATTAAAAAAAGAAAAAGTTAATAACATATAAGTAAAGCTATCAAATTCTTTGTTTAATCCGATGGCATGTCTCAATGTACTTTTCGGAGTAAGTGTTATGTAACATTACATTAATTAATTACCTTCTATCAGGGTTGCTAAAATCTATGTCTTTTATGTTTTGTCATCTATTGCTCTAGTAAGTATAATTGCTCTGTTAGGTATATTGTATAGGTGAAAAAGTTAATAAACAAGGATTTTATTAGATTGCTCAAAGCCAACCAGCTTTTGTGTGCGGATTAAGTATAGTCCGAGTTTCTATCACCTCTAATGTGTCGTCAAATTGTTATACAATCAATTAGCCATCATCATGCGCGCTTTGTATGAACACATGTGCGCTGGTGACTTTTACACCCCTAAACAAAAGAATAATTTAAAGAAAGAATTTCATTGGTCAATTTTCACAAAATCGCATTTTTCGAAAATTGGGTACGCGTCCCCGTGTCGGTCGCTTTTCCATATTGAATCAAACTGCACGGACGTAAAACCTCAATAATCTTCATTTTTCATCGTTATACAGGTAAATATGACTATTTACTTTATTTTATATTGGAATTATTATTGGTATATTGTACTACACATGTTTTTGTAATGTTGAATAGATAGCTATATATATTAGTATATAAATTTTATAATAATTTTCCTATGCATAAAGAATGTGTGTAAGGCTTTTTTTGTAAGGCTTTTTGTTTTAAGTTGATTTAAATATTCTTTGTAAGTGCGCAATATAAAATAATATTGACCATAATATGCACTTTTACTGTTTAAACTATGTACATATGTTATTTAGGTCTTATCATTTAGTTTTTAAAAATTGTTCATATAATGTAGTGTAGTGGTTTCGAGGGCAAAGATTTGTATACATAAATTAGGATCGGGCTCAACATTCTAAAAATATATTTTTCTTGTTTACAACCACTGTCACTCTACAGACTGTTATGGTCAATTGACTTACATACGTGATGTTAACATTGTCTGAAACGCAAGTAAGCTATTAATTGATTGTTTTTGTTAATTGGAAATGTTAAAGTATTTTTAGAAATTGTCGATCGTACGCGATTTGTGTGATAACTCATGTGCGCCAAGTTACGATTCTGTCAGTAGATCAGGCTCGATCTAAATTAGGTGTTGGTGTTGTGTTGATCTTCGATGTTTGTGGTTTTTTTTAATATTCTGAATGTTTCTTTTTATATTTTGAATGAAATTTAATAATTGAAAGCATAAACGTTAATAAAAGCTATTCATTTTAATTTTTGGTTTGGTATTGAATATTATTTTGAAGTTTATTGAATTTATGACATTTTCACATTGTATAAATTACTGTTAGGGACTTTGTTTGTGAGGGCCTTGAGCCACATCTAGTTTCATTTTATTTTATGTTTTATAATTTACACTTTTCCATATTGAATAAAACTGCACAGACGTAAAACCTCAATAATCTTCATTTTTCATCGTTATACAGGACTTCTCCTTATCATTTGATAAGAAGCGCCATTGGCCAAAAAGAAGGGAAGATCACTGGTGGAAGATTCTACGGTTCGTCTCATCACCCCTCACAACAGCGAGTATTCCCCTACTAAGCTTGTTCATTCCTTCTGAGAGCTATGCCAGTTACAGGTACTCCATTACACGTCGGTCAACAACCGAGTGACCAAGGAAAAACTTGAAGGGGCTGTTGCAGAATTAAATTCCAATATTCAATTAAAGGAAAGACAACTTCAAGCTAAAGACCAACGGTTGAATGAAAGAAATGAATATATCATGCAACTAGAGGAGCAATTAAAAAGGGCAGAAGCAAGAAACTCTGGGGACAACGATCAACCAGCACGCATTCAAATAGTGAATGTTGAGGATGAAGTCGGCAGACCTCCTCCTCCTCCTCCTCCTCCTCCTCCTCCAGCCAACCCGCCACACCAAGAGGAAGCTATGGTTCCCAGAATCCGAGCGCCACAACTTCCAAAGTTTGATGGAAGAGGATCAGCGACAGAATGGTGGACGTCATTCATGGCTTTTATTACCTTTACCAACATCCCTGTCGTGAGAGCCATTCAGATGCTAAATTTTTATTTCACTGGGATTTCCTTACAATGGTTTACATTCCTGGATCCCGTGAAGAAAACATCGCTGGAAATCTTTAAACAGGCCTTTTTCGATCGGTTCAAGCCATCCTTTCCTATCAACAGAGACCTCCTGAGAATACAACAGCAACCAGGAGAAGGCGTGGAAGAGTATTTATACAGAGTACGAAAATTGGCCACTGATTCCACCATGGATGAATTAGCAGTGACGGAGTTAGCCAAGGATGGACTTCATCAAGGACTCCGTGAACTTGTGGTACCTCAGCGACCAACAACCTTGGACCAGCTAAGGGAGCAAGCCAACCTGGCAGAGGATGAAGTGGATTTGAAGCGATCAACATCCAACCCAATTCCCAATGCAGACTCGCAAACAAAAGGTGCTATGGATGCCTCACTAGTAGCAGCCATACAAGCAGCCATGATGAACATTATGCCAGCTAGTGCTAGTCACAGACAGGATGAGGAAGTTAATGCTGTATACAGTCCTCGCCCCCACCATCAGCGGTCCAGCAACAATCAATGGCCCAGACGAAGAGGTCCCTTCCTGCAATGTGGTGGTAAGTCCTGTTTTGATAAGACTCCCTGTCTTGGTTTTAATTCTAAATGTTCTTTTTGTGGCAATTTTGGTTATCTAACTCAAGTATGTCACCCGAGATTACTAGAGAATGCTACTAAATTTCAAAAGTCATCACAGGGATTCGCGCCTGTCCTCAGACAGCCGTCTCAGGATGGGCATAGTGGTAATGACATTTGTTTAGGTACATCTCTGAAAGAAAATAAAGTGCTAATGAATGTTGGTGGTCAGAATGTTAGGGCTTTGCTTGATACAGGTGCAAGTATTAGCGTGATGAGTTCGAATTTCTTAAATAAAACTAGCTATTATAGTGCTAAATTGATAAAGCCACAGCATCAGAAAATTAAAGGTGTCACTGGTAATTATTTGAAAGTGCTAGGAATGCTAGATATTAACTTAGAAATAGATGATGTCAGTTTTCAACACAAAGTGCATGTTATTCAAGATCTTCACCATTCATTTATTTTGGGTTTAGACTTTCTCACTGCTAACCATGCTCAAATAGATTATAACTCTAACACACTAACAGTAAACAATGAACTTGTGTGTCAGATCATTACAAACTCAGGTTTAGCAAGAACTACAAGATCCATTGTCGTCCCAAAACGATCAGAAATGACAGTTCCTGTTCTGATTGTTCTGATATCAAGATGTAGGAATGGTGATCAAGTGCTATTAGAACCACTTCCATCTCTTATGAAAATTTTTCTCATATCACAGCTGCTAAATGCTTAGTGAAGGTGCAAAACAGGAAATCATATCTGAAGGTTCGTAATCCTACATACAGTGATGTGAGATTGAGAAACAATCAGAAGTTAGCTACTGTTGCAGAGATTGTAGCTTCCAATGACAGTGCAACAGTTTTCTCCCTAGACTCTGACAGTGTTATTACACCTTCACATAGAGTTGCTTCCAAAGATTCTGATGAATCTCATCGGAAATCAAATCTGCAATTTGATTTATCAGAATCAGATTTGACAAATTGTCAGAGAGCACATCTTTTAACATTCTTGAATGATCATAGAGATGTGTTTTCTACAGATTTATCTGATATGGGCAAAACTCACGTGTACAAACACAAAATTGAAACTTTGCCTGGATCAAAACCAGTTAGGAAGCAATTTTACAGGACATCCCCTAAGATGTTGAAGGAAATCAAAAAAACAAGTAGATGAAATGCTTCAAAATGATATAATTGAACCTTCGAACTTTGAGTGACATTCTCCTGTTGTCATGGTATAGAAGAAAAATGGACAGTTGAGATCTGCTTGTGATTACAGAGCTTTGAACAAAATTACAGTCCCAATGTCCTTTCATCTTCCTCACTTTGAATCAGTGTTTGATGCAATTGGGGACACAAAAGCCAAATTCTTCACCAACTTAGATTTTAGGTCTGCATTCTGGCAAGTTGAAATGTCACCTTGCTCCAAACACAAAGCAGCTTTTATCACACAAGATGGTGTATATGAATGGAAAAGGATGCCATTCGGTTTGATGAATTCACCTATTTCCTTTCAGACACTCATGTCTGGTGTGCTACGAGAATTGAAGTTCAAATTTGTCTTCGTGTACATTGATGATGTTTTGATTTTCTCGAAGGACTTTGATTCTCACTCGCAGGATCTAACACAAGTCTTTAGCAAACTTCGAGATGCTGGCTTAACGTTACAACCATCGAAATGTCATTTTGCTGTGAAACAATTGAAAGTTCTTGGTCATGTCATTTCTCTTCATAGAGTGGAAGTGGATTCTGAGAAAACTAAAGTAGTTTCCTCGGTATGGCTAACTACTACAGAAAATTTATACACAAATATGCAAAAATTGCTGCACCTTTAAATGCACTTCTCAAGAAGA
This sequence comes from Magallana hongkongensis, assembly GCA_016163765.1. Taxonomy (NCBI): domain Eukaryota; kingdom Metazoa; phylum Mollusca; class Bivalvia; order Ostreida; family Ostreidae; genus Magallana; species Magallana hongkongensis. The sequence goes on from WFKH01007768.1 coordinate 63,922,604, forward strand.
ACTCTATCTTTATTTGGACCAAAGATTGTCAACAAGCTTTTGACACCCTCAAGAATGCCCTCATATCTGCTCCAATTCTTTCTTATCCTAACCCTAAAAAATCTTTTGTTCTCACTTGCGATGCATCAGACACTGCCATCGGATACTATCTGAGCCAGGTATCAATAGTAGGTAACGAGCAGGTCATTGCATATGGCGGAAAGGCATTGTCAGCTCAGGAAAAGAAATACACCACTTCAGAGAAAGAACTTTTAGCAGTAGTCAAAGGAGCTCAGGCTTACAGGCCATATCTTGTTGGTGCTAAATTCACTGTATATACAGACCATAGGGCCCTGGTATGGTTAAAATCTGCCAAACATACTGGGCGTTTAGAAATATGGGCTTTGAAGTTACAGAAATATGCTTTTGATATCGTTCATAGACCAGGTAAGAATAATTATGTGGCGGACGCATGGAGTCGATTGCCTTATCAAGATGATTCCGAAACAAAGGATCCTGACAACAAGAATCCTGAGGTAAGTACCTTACAAGTAAAAGATGATACTAAAGACTCGCAGATTATTCAGATCAACCTGTTCTATAGCCCGGATGATACTGAAGTCATAGTTCTCCAAGAAAATCAGTTACAGCCAGTGGTAGAGGACACAAAGCATCTCTCTCAATTACCACGAGAATGTGGCGACTTCAAGGATATTATCAATCACCTTGAAAATCAGATCCTTCCAGTGGACAAAGCAAAGCATGATGCCACCGTAGCAGAATCAAGGCACTATTCCATTACAAATTGCATCCTAACACATCTATTCCAAAGACGATGCAAAAGACAACAAGAGGAGGATCGATTCATTACCCAAATTGCTCTGCCAAAAGTATTACGTCTTGATGCCCTTCGACAGTACCATGACAGTCTTGAAGGTGATGGCCATCTGGGAATTGAAAAAGTCAAAGCTTCGATCAAACAAAAATATTTTTGGCCACGAATGCATCAAGACATTGTAGACTATGTCAAATCCTGCGCAAGATGTCAAAAAGCGAAAAAAAATTTCAATCCAACTAAACCTCCTATGAATACCATGCCAGTAAAAGAAAAAATTGAGTGTTGGCAAATTGACATTTTAGGACCCCTTAATAAGAGCACTCATGGATATAAATTCATTTTGTAATGCATTGATGCTGGAACTAGATGGCCCGAAGCTTTTCCTCTGCGTTCCCAAAATGCAATCGAAGTAGCCACTGTTCTATTTGACAACATCATTACCAGATATGGCGCTCCATCAATTTTATTTTCAGATAGAGGCAGAAATTTTATGGCAAAAGTTATTAATGCCCTCTGCGAAATCTTTGACATATCACAATACCATACCAGTGCCTATCATCCCAATACTAATGGCATGGTAGAGAGACAAAATAGTCCTAAAGCCCAGTTTCTGCGTGTCTATTGCGGCAAAGATCAGAAACTATGGCCAAAGTTTCTATCTAGTATTATGATGTCATTCCGGAAATTTATTTCAGCCAACTCTACAGAATTCTCCCCATTTTTCTTGATGTTTGGAAAGGAGATGAGACTACCTTTTGACATTGAACTTCAACCAAAGGACAACGTGGCTGGTGATGCAAAACTGTACATCCAAGAGTTCATGTCAAACCTTAAAATATATCAAAAATAGCTAAAAAAATGAACTCAACCATCAGCAAAAGAACAAAGAAAAGTATGACAGAACAGCCAAGGTTCCAGATTTTAAACTTGGGGATCGAGTTCTCATGTCAATCCACCAGATACCCAAGGGACTGACAGCCTAACTGTACGACAAAGTATAAGGTCCATACCGCATTGTAAGATTAGGCCCAAATTACACTTATGAACTCAAAAGTTTGTCTGACAACAAGCTTCAGCAATAACTAGTAAATGAGATTCATCTCAAACACTACTATGATCCGGAAGAACACAGAGTTTACCTTATCCCAGACAACGTTCCAGATGTCAACCAGCCACTGGATGATGTTTCGGATCATCAGGAGGATCACCAACTGCAACAAGATCACATACAAACACAGCCTTTGCCTGACTCTAATACTGGTACTCCTACTGATCCACAGGATAATACACCAAACCTGGCTCTACCACAAACTGCTGATACACCCAACATTCCAGATTCCCAAACGCCCACAAATAAGACATGGAACATCAAAAGCCTACCATCAGCAAAATTCAAAAAATGGAAGGCGACTCATTCGAGTTGAATGGGAGGATGGAGACAAAACTTGGGAGCCAGATGAAAGCGTTAGTCCAGAACTGTTGTCAGAAATCAACAGGAAATTTACAAAAAATGGCAGAAAAAGAAAGACTTGCATGACAAAACCTTTTCTCCTTGATTCACAACTCTAAATTGGAAAAGTGAAAAAAAATCATTTATACAACATAATAAACAAAACCTTAATATACAACTAATTTCTGTAACTCACAATTAGGAACTCAGCTTTTTAGCAGTGGTTAAAGATTCAAAATTAGTTAACCGAGTACCCAATTGTTTGTACAGATTACAAAAAAGCATGTGCATTGTCACGACAGCCGTCGTAACTGTTCAGTCAAACACAACAGGATTGATTTATATTTTACAATTTTTATATAAAATAAAACCAAACAAATATACATATTATAAACAATAAGATATATAAGTTTTCTGATGTCCATAGTCTTCGTCACGGGCATGTAGAATAGGAGTGGGTAGATATGGCATGGCGTGAGACAGTGGCGGACAGGTATAACCACGGCGATGGACTGCCAGAAACTGGATAGGGACCTTATTAAATTAAACGATAAACATATTTTGAGTTACATGATTAATATACCTTGCATAGGCTAAGTCACACGGACTTAAATATATAACATTATGGCAACAGCAGCACGCCATACAATAGCACGAAACCACAGCGAATACGATCACTGCATAACGTTAAGAGTATCACACTACTTAACACAGAAAAACCAAGTCAAAACGATATACAAATACTCCGTACTACACGGACAATATACAAGTACACCGAACTACACGGCAAAATACAAGTATATCATGCATTTATATCCCAATATAAAGCACACACACTCGACACGTGACCACACAGGAACACACGCGAGCAAGCACCTATGTTTAACAGTTCTACCTCGTAAAACCAGTATATCAAAAGTAACAAAAAATACTTAATATAAACTCCACAGTAATGTAAAAAGACTGAGCCGTAGTTAAATTACAAAAGTATAAAATAGTTTAACTTACCCCTAATAGGAGAAAGGGTTACTCAAAACCTTACCTGCTCATACCTGTCATGTAGAAAACGTGGCCACTGTCTGCCAGGTCTGCAATGCGGCAGTTTAAATAAAGTAATCAAACAATAGAAAAGAACTGACCAATACGTACTATAGCTACACAGTGTCCAGAGAGGTACACTACGGGTATAAAACTAGTTACACAGGAACGTTTAAGAGGGTCCCTACAGGATACTTATATGTAAAGAAAAAATATTATACCGGTAGATACTGATTTGTGACATGCATACATGCAATAAATAACTGAACATTAAATTGTTCACCAACAGTAAACAAATACAACTCAAATGTGTTTCAATTCACCATTCACGCATCTTGGTCCCCCCTAATATGTTGCATTGTTTGGATTGAGGTAATGAATAGGTACTGGGATTATAATTCAAATCTAATTGGTATACCTGAGGATTTTATAGAGTTTATAAAGGTAAAATATCAGAAATCAGGTCGACCTTTTTCAAACTTACTTTGGACTTGCATTGCTTAAGTGTTCAAAATTCTAAATTTGTAATATTGGATATGGTAATGTCACCATCTAACAGTTTCTGTTGTTCATTAGTGCTAGATTGTTAGGTCTGATCAACCTCTCAGTCATTGACAATTACCACATTTAACTTTTTTTTCTATCTTAACTTTTGTAGATTTCTGGTACACCTTAAAGCTCGTGCCTCTTCTAGTTTTGATTGTCTTCCCATTACTCATGGTTGCATCATAATCCCTTCCTAATGAGCAAAGAGTCATCTCCGGTTGTTTATTTGGTATAAAGCATGTTGCATATATTTGTTATAATCTACATTACTCCTTTTATTTACCACAAAGCTTAAATGGTTGTAATAATGCAATTAACAATTTAACAAACCGGTCCTCTCTCAATCTTAGACAAGCACTTGTAGTTCCCTATTTTGAAAGTTACAATACCTTGATTAACATTTTTATGTCAATTTTACAATCATTGTCAAATACAAGCTTCTCGACTCTATTTTATTCATATGACCTGGTTCATAACTTGTTGATTTGTGTACTTTTCATGCACATAGTTAAAACATTAACATTAACCTTGTTAATTATACCCCCGCTCCGAAGGAGAAGGGGGTATACTGTTTTACCCTTGTGTGTCTGTCTGTCTGTCTGGCAGTCAGTCTGTCTGTCTGCCTGTCTGTCCGTCTGTCCTTCTGTCTGTCCGTCCGTCTGTCTGTCTGTCTGTCTGTCTGTCTGTCCGTAACAAAAATTTCTGTCGCATTTTTCTCAGCAACTGTTCATTGCAGATGCTTGAAATTTTAACACACTATTTGATTAGGCATACCATATTGTGGGATATATTTTTGTACCAATCGGATATAAACTTCCTGTTAAATGACGACTTTGTATATTTTTAGCCTAAATTTTCAAACAAATTTTCGTCAAAGATTTCTCAGCGCCTCTTTATCGCAGATGCTTAAAATTTTAACACACTATTTTTTTAGGCATACCATATCGTGGGATATATATTTGTACAAAACGGACATCAACTTCCTGTCAAATAACGACTTTGTTTATTTTCAGCCTAAATTTTCAAACAAATTTTCGTCAAAGATTTCTCAGCAACTATTTATTGCAGATGCTTGAAATTTTTAAACACTATTTTTTTAGGCATATCATATCGTGAGATATATTTTTGTACCAATTGGACGTCAACTCTCTATTAAATGACGACTTTGTGTTTTTTTTTCAGCCTAAATTTTCAAACAAATTTTCGTCAAAGATTTCTCAGCAACTATTTATTGCAGATGCATATTGTGGGATATATTTTTGTACCAATCGGATGCCAACTTCCTGTTAAATGTCGACTTTGCTTATTTTGCATATTTACATCAGAGAGGGGGTATCACTAGTGAGCATTGGCTCACAGAATTCTTGTTGTACAGAATGTTACCAGTGTTCACTCTCAATCACTGCCCTCATTCATTTATCATAAAGCCACTCCTGCACCTGATACCAAAGCACCTTCCTCCTTAGAAGATGTCTTCATGTCTGAACTGCCTTGGATTCATGCTATTTTGGTCATTTGTTTTCTTATCATTTTTATTCAGTTAATTGTCATTTACTTTCTTTATGAATCTAAACAATCCAAAAATAATGAAGTCATTTTAGAGCTAACATCAGGTAGTGAATGTGTAATTATTCCATTAATAAGTTTACCACTGTGTCCATCCTATTACCTAATTCAAAAACCAATCATTCATAAACTATCTGCATCTAATTTTACATCTCGTCAACTAAAAGCAGATTTGTCTCCTTTTGAAATTGTTGATAAATTGTCAAATAAATCGATTACAGTCCCATATCAAATTCCTGTTAATTAGCTAAAATACAGGAAACTACTCAAAATTTTGAAACAACCATTTTGTGCATATATCATGGTAACTCATCAAGATTTTTCAACTGTAATTCAGGATTAGGTTGACTCAGGTGACATGTTGCCTTGTGTTAATTGCTGTTTTTCTTTCAGCTGGAACAATTTCATACGTGTTAATTAATCCTTGGACAGTGATCTTAAATGATTAAGAGGACTGGTGTACATATGTTGATTATATATTTTTTTCTTCTTTTCATGCTTGTGTAACCATGTAATATAGAATATTCATTTTTATTGGTTTATATGCTACATATATTTTTATGCATTCCTTTTTTTCTTTCTTTTTTCACAAACTTGTTCATCCATTTACTTAGAGTCACAGATATTTTTAAGAATTTTTCTTTTAATTTTTGGTTTGGGGACCAAACCTATCGTGGCATGGGGGTAATTAGTCATGGACTCATTGACAATTAAAAATTGTTAATTAGTAAAAGACATTTGTCGTGAGGAAAACTTGTTTTCAAATGAACTAAAATTATATTTTTGAATATCTTGATAAATAAAAAAAGAAAAAGTTAATAACATATAAGTAAAGCTATCAAATTCTTCTTTTAATCCGATGGCATGTCTCAATTTACTTTTCGGAGTAAGTGTTATGTGACATTACATCAATTATTTACCTTTTATAAGGGTTGCTAAAATCTATGTCTTTTATGTTTTGTCATCTATTGCTCTAGTAAGTATAATTGATCTGTTAGGTAAATTGTATAGGTAAAAAAAATAATAAACAAGGATTTTATTAGATTGCTCAAAGCCAACCAGCTTTTGTGTGCGGATTAAGTATAGTCCGAGTTTCTATCACCTCTAATGTGTCGTCAAATTGTTATGTAATCAATTAGCCATCATCATGCGCGCTTTGTATGAACACATGTGTGCTGGTGACTTTTACACCCCTAAACAAAAGAATAATTTAAAGAAAGAATTTCATTGGTCAATTTTCACAAAATCGCATTTTTCGCAAATTGGGTACGCGTCCCCATGTCGGTCACTTTTCCATATTGAATAAAACCGCACGGACGTAAAACCTTAATAATCTTCATTTTTTATCGTTAAACAGTTAGATATGACTATTTACTTTATTTTATTATACCCGCACTTTCTAAAGAAAGTTTGGGTATATTGTTGTTACCCTGTTCCGTCCGTCTGTCCGTCCGTCCGTCCGTCTGTCTGTCCGTCCGTCTGTCACGTTTTACTTTCTCAAACTGCTCTTACATCGTATAAAACAGCAAACTGAACTCTTGGGGTTTGATTGGGGGTGTCATGTTGTTTTGTAAAAAGGTTTCAAAAATTCTCTGGTAGACCTGGGGGTCAAATAATTGGTAAAAAATGACGTTTTTTTTCACAAAAAACCTTCTACCTCGAACCCCTACATTTTCAACAATAGACAAATCATCTCTTGGAATATGTTTTGGGGTGTCCTATAGATGCGCAATAAGGTTTCGGAAATTTGAATTTTGTCCTGGGGGTTATTTGGTGGCTGCAAAATGACGTTTTTTGACAAAAAATCTGGTTTCAAAAACGTCAACATTTTTTGCAGTAGCCAAATGATCTTCTAGAATATGATTGGGGGTGTCATTTTGAAGTGTGATCAGGTTTTAGAATTGTTTTTTTTTATTCCGGGGATCGGTGGGCAACAAAAAATAACGGTTTTTTTGCAAAAAAAGTATGATTCCCAGAACTCCTTTTACAACTTTTGGAGTAGCTAGGTCATCTCTTGGGATATGATTGGGGCTGTCCTATAGATGTGCAATAAGGTTTTAAAAATTTAAATTTC
>WFKH01007768.1:63930104-63956394 GCA_016163765.1 Magallana hongkongensis
ATGATAGGGGCTGTCCTATAGATGTGCAATAAGGTTTTAAAAATTTAGATTTCATCCAAGGAGTAATAATAGCAGAAAATTGACGTTTATCACTCCAAAAAAACCCTAGATCCCAGAACTCCTATATTGATTTAATGAAAAGACACATCGCATCTTGGGATATAATAGGGGCTGTCCTATAGATGTGCAATAAGTTTTGAAAAATTAAATTTAATCCTGGTAGTCAAATATTAGCAGAAAATTAACATTTATCCCATGTGCGGATCTAGAGATGGGGTCAAGGGGGGGGGGGCGTCCAGTTCCCCCCACAAAAAATCAAATTTCTTAAAACTACATTATAAAATTGCAAAAAAAATGCCTTGAAAATACCCCCCCCCCCACCCACGGCAAACCCGAATAACTTGACCCCCCCCCCCCCCTCTGGAAAAACTTTGTATCCCTCCTTACACTGTAAATAAAATGACTTTTTTTTTTAATAAAAAAAGCCTTGCATTTATTTTTGCTTTAAATAAAAAACTTACTTTTACACTTGATTTAATTGTCGAATGATCTATTAAATTCAAAATATAATTTGGAGTCTTAAAAGATTTTATAAAGTGTTAAAAAATGTTTTTAAAAAAATCACATTACACCTTGCATAATTGTCAAATGATGTATTGATATGATCATAAGTCTTATTTTCTACCTGGGAATCAATAACTAACATTAAAGTTAAAATTAATAACAATAAATGATTAAAATTAAATGTTTATCTTCCATATCCCCCCCCCCCCCCCCCGAATCAAACCTCAGGTTCTAAAGATTCAGAGTCTTCTTACATTCTTACATGTGTACAGTAGCGAATTATAAATCATTTCTTGATTGGTATTTTTCTCTAGATGCACATTAGGATTTTGGAAACTGCTTTTTAGTTTTTAAGATAAACAAAATATTACATGTATTCGGGGCAATTGTAAAGTCTCCTAAACAAAGGAGGTTCATCATTAGGCTAGGAATTACCCACATAGGTCAAGCACTACATATGAATAAGATAAAATACTTTATTATTTCCAGTTCTAGAAAGTCAGGGTGTCTCCAAGGGGGTATAACCTATATACCATTTGATACGCAATTAATGACACAAAGAGCAAGAATAAATATGGTTTAGGGATGGGTAGCTGGGTAGAACTAGTACCCGCTAATGAGACCTAGTACGTAACTTCAGACAAAGATCAGTTATTTGTAACATGCATGTATTTTTATGACTTTATTCTTCAAATCCTGCTGCACTATTTTATTAGGTAAATAAGTATGTAAAGCACACATTTCAGTCTTAAGGTGGTACAGGACACCTGCATATTGTGATGAACTCCCTCTTGAAATAAACAATAAAGTATAAATATAATATTTTCCCCCAAAATAATGTTACATAATAGTGAAGCGTAATGGGTTAGAGCGTTAACTACGTGTCTGTAAGTAGAGAATTCAAATCCTGATGGGGCTTTTCTATTTTTTACTTAAGTTTCAAAAATTTAAAAACATTTTTTTTTTGCCAGATACATGTACTGTAAAACTTCAAAATTCTAAAACATCACCATTTTGGTTATAACGCACTTTTATCCACATAAAGATGTGTCTTATACCACCTTAAATCAGTAATTATATCTTCTGTCCTGGCAGTTTTGCATTGAAAATCATTGAGCAATATAATTATGTCATTTATATTGCACTGTTTAAAATCTTCTTTGTTGCAACTACATGTACAGGCAGGCTTTCGTTGTTATCAAAATATTCTGATGTTTATTTATCCCTGAGGAATGTGTGTGTGTGTGTGGGGGGGGGGGGGGGGGGGGAAAAAAACATGTAATTGTGTTTGTAGGGGGGGGGGGTGGGGGTTGTGGGGGATTGGGGTCCGAGGTGTATTTTTGGTAATTCTACTATTACGGTAATATTATCGCATATTGGAGCTTGTCTCAGATATGCGCATTTATCTCAGTAACTATTAGCCGGAAATTTTGAGTACGATCGGGTTGGGTTTTAACGGGTGTTTTTATATTAGTTACTTCCCTTCTAGAACAATCCCCTTTCTAAAACGATCGTGGATTAGGTAAGACGTTGTAAATTTGCTAAAATATTTTTTAACATAATCTTGCTTTTTCATGGCTGTTATAACAAAGCATTCAACTCATATTGGGTAATGTTATACGCTGCCAGAAGTAATATAGATGGATGGTTTTAATTTATGAAGATTTTTGATCGATTGAATTATTTACATGGTTTTTATTTATGTTCGGCTGAAAACCACGTGAGGGTATGATAGTCAGAACGGAATGCAGATGTACTCAAAAACCGTCCATTTTATCCGTTAAGTATTTACTATTTTTGCTAATTTTAATTAGTTCTTATTATTCCGAGCAAAATGCCCAAAACAAGAAAAACGGATTTGTCAGCGACGAGGAGCCAGCGTGGGGGCCGGAGACGACAGAGGCCCGAGAGAGCAGGGCGTGCAAGCAGCAGTACGGCAGCAGAACAGGTAGCGCAACCTCCGGTGCAAAATCAGATGGTGGCTTCCCATTCCCCTCAGCCCTCCACAGCACCCATGATGGTGGCGCCATCCGTCACTCGGGCAGGACCAACAGATGCTATTGGCTCAACCCAGCAAGAATCGACAGAAATGGCACAAGGTACTAACATTGGTGCTCAGTCTCAGTCTTTAATGTTTGGCAATAACTTTAGTCAACCTCTCATTAACAATTCAACCCAAGTAGATTTAGGTTACCATGTAGATAATGCAACCAAACAAAAATTGTCAATGGTGAATACATTAATTTAGCCACCCTGCTGGTGCGTGATGCTAACAGGCTACAACTATCCACATTGTCAATGGACTCCCAGGGCCAAATTATAGCCCAGCCCAAACACAATCATAGATTGACAACCATTGAGAAATGGACAGATGCCTTTATCATTTATGCATGCATATATCTTACAGCCCACCCTAGCAAAACACACCAACTATTCAAATACATGCACGACGTTAGGTTGGGGGCCGAAAAATCGCAGGGTTGGGTCACATATGATGAGCAATACAGGCTTCGGATGGCAATTAACCCATCAAATAACTGGGGGGTAATAGATAGTGAATTGTGGCTGGTGTATATGACGCCCGGGATCCAGTCCAATACAAATCGTCCTTCAATTTCGCCAAACAAGTGCTTTGACTTTAACTACAGAGATTCTTGTAACAGAATCCATTGCGCCTATCTGCACCAGTGCATCAGATGCAACAATAAACATCCATTAATTCGCTGCATGGACACTCAAACTCCTACACACCCAAATGGTCAGTCATTTCGGGGACAAGGATTTACATTTAGACCGTCTCAGTTTCAGTCCACCTATCAACCAAGGCAAGTCTTACCACAGTCAAGACAATTTACACCTCAGCCAAGACATGTTACACCACAGTCAAGACATGTTACACCACAGTCAAGACAAATGGGCCCTGGGCGTTTCCCCACTAAAGACACAGCAAATACTGGAACATTTAATTAACTACCCAGATAGAGAGGCAGCACATACTTTAAGGGAGGGTCTAGTTAATGGGTTTAAGTTGCAATATGAGGGTCCCCGGTTTCCAATTTTTAGTAGTAATTTAGTGTCTGCAAAGCAGCATCCAAAGGTTTTACAAGAAAAAATAGATAAGGAAATTACAGAAGGGCGAATGGCAGGCCCCTTTCAATCTCCCCCTATGTTAAACTTTCATGTGTCCCCCATAGGTATTGTTCCAAAAGCTGATGGCGGTTGGCGAATGGTAATGCACCTTTCATACCCACCGTCTGCAAGCATTAATCACAACATTGACCCTATTCACACATCAGTAAAATACACATCATTTGACACAGTCATTCAAACAATAAGTCAATTGGGGAGAGGGACAATAATTGCAAAATCTGATATAAAAAGCGCCTTTCGGTTACTTAAGATATTCCCAGGGGATTTTGAATTATTAGGTTTACAGTTTGAAGGTAAATTCTATTTTGATAAGTGCTTGCCATTTGGGTGTTCCATTTCATGTAAACTATTTGAGATGTTTTCCACATTCTTAGAGTGGTTAGCTAAAGAAAGATCAGGGTTCAATACCATTCATCATTACTTAGATGATTTCATCTTCATAGGCAGTGCTAACACAAGTCAATGTAAATTTATTATGCAAAAATTTGAGGAGTTGTGTTTGGAAATTGGTGTACCCTTGAACGCAGAGAAAACAGTTTTGCCCACTACTAATTTAGTGTTTCTTGGTCTGGAAATAGACACGGTGCTACAATCTCTAGTGGGCAAGTTAAATTTTTTCAGCAAGGCTATACCTGGTAGTAGAGCATTTAATCGCAGGTTTTACAATGCTATGATAGGAACTAGTAAACCAAATCATCATATTAGGATATCGGGGTCCATGCGTCAAGATAAAAAAACCTGGATCGAATTCTTGGATAGTTTTAATGGGGTGGTATACTTTCCGGACAGTGAGTGGAGTACCTCAGATACACTGAAACTCTTCACAGATAGTGCAGGGTCAGCAGAATAAGGTTGTGGTTGTTATTTTCAGGACCAATGGATGTTCCTTCAATGGCCAGAGCAATGGGCTTACAATGAAATTTTGCGTGATATTACTTTTCTAGAGTTAGTACCAATTGTGTTGTCATTGATGGTCTGGGGAAGCCTCCTGCATAATAAAAAACTTATCCTTTTCATAGACAATATAGCTTTGGTTCATATTTTAAACAAACAGTCATCTAGGTCAGAGCGTGTCATGTCATTAGTTAGGCCCATAATGTTGGTTGCGTTAAAGTACAATATTCAGTTTAAAGCCAACCACATCCCAGGCAAACTTAATCAAATAGCTGACTCTATTTCCCGCAAAAAGTGGGACACTTTCAGGAGCCTGGCACCTGCAGCAGACGCACAACCTCGGCCAATTCCGGAGCAATTCCAGACCTTGCTCTCTCAAGCGAAATAGAGCGTTTATTCAGTGCATCTATGTCGGTGAACACTAGCGAGGCATACAGGGTAGGGATCCGAGCGTTTGAAAGTTTCGTATTGGCCAAGGGTTGTCACTGGTTTGGCCGCCACCAGACACACACTTAAACATGTTTATTGCACATCTATCAATAAAACACTACAAACACTCGACGGCAAAATCATACATTGCAGCGATAAGCTTCAAATGCAAAAGTCATACACTATATGATCCCACAAAAAACTTTGTCACCCAAAAGCTACTCCAATGTATGAGAAGATCCACCAATACAGCAGACACACGGTTACCAATCACACTGGACATTTTACAAACCATTATCCCAAACCTTCAATTTGTTTGCTATAGCAATTATGAAACCTCACTGTATAAGGCTGCCTTTTCCCTTGCATTCCATGCATTACTTAGGATAGGTAAATTGCTCTATCTAAGGGTAATTCACATGAAACCATAATCCAATGCCAAGACGTTTCACTGTTAACTAACAAACTTATGGTAAGCATTAAACGCTCCAAAACCGATCAGTGTGGTAGGGGAGTGACATTGTCAGTTAATGCATCACATGGAATAACGTGCCCAGTAAAAACAATGCAGGAGTTTTTGCAAGTGCGCCCAAGCATTACGGGGCCATTATTTTGTCATTTTTCGGGGAAACCACTTACACGGTATCAGTTTAGTGCGGTCCTAGCTAAGGTCTTGGCAAAGTCATCCATTGATAGTAAGAATTTTAAGTCACACTCCTTTCGGATAGGAGCAGCTACTACATTAGCACTTCAGGGCGAAACACAACATGTCATCCAATCGGCGGGTAGATGGCAATCTAATGCCTATCGCACATATATTCGTTAATGATAAGAACTATTGGGCTAGTCTCATATACCATTATACATTCATCATTTTAAGTAAGTAGTAACTAAGCTTAACATATATTCGTTAATGATAAGCATTATTGGGCTAGTCTTATATCATACATTCCTTATTTGTAGTAAATAGTAGCTAAGCTTAACATCTACCAAGTTTTGTGCACATAGGTGTCAATAAAGTCTGGGTCATAGGATCCTCCATAGTCAAGAGAGCGAGCATAGCGTCCAGGGAACGAAAGGGGGGATTAAACCTTGGAATAGTTAATACCGAAATCTGGTGGCAAGGCTATGGAGGTATGGTCCTTAGTCAGTTACTTCCCAAGCTTCGTGTGCTGCGAAGAATTGAGAATGACCCAGATGTATTAATTATACACTGCGGAGCAAATAGTCTAGGTCTCATTGAGTTGAAGTCACTGCTGGAAAAGCTCCAAGACACACTGGAACAAATAGCCAAGCTTTTCCCTCGTTCTAAATTGGTATGGTCAAACCTGCTCCCTAGATTCAATTGAAGGTATTCAGAGGACATTAGGGCCATGGAGGACTCAAGAAAAAGAGTCAATAGGGAAGCAATATTGTTAGTTACGTCTATGGGGGGAGTTTTATTAAACATACTCAGTTTGACGGTAAGGACCCAACATTATTTCATGATGACGGTGTTCATTTGTCAAAAAAGGGAAATGATTCATTCCTAGAAAACATTGAAAAGGTTGTTACATCGTTACTTAAGGTGGAGGGAGAAGAAAATGAGCAAGCTCTGGCCGCTGGTGACCATCTGTGTTGAGGTACTGCCGCCGTTACTAATGGTCTTTGGTCCTCCCATTGTGGCGGTTGCAGTTCCATAAATGCCCGTAATAGATTTGCATCAGACAACAGGCATTTATGGCCCTTGCAAGTGGCGTATTTCGACCGCACCTCAACACAAATGGAAGAGTCGACACATATTCTACGCTCATGACGTCATATTGGACAGTTGATCCTATGCACATGTGAAAATTTTTGTCCATTTACTTGTCATTCAAGGTTGCTTATATCATGTATATGGCTTAAGTAAGGTTAAAATATTTAGTAGAACGTTAATGCACTTGCGTTTACCCAGTGCATGATTACGTCATATTTGCTTGTTGATGACGTCATAATTACGTCATAGTTGCCTATTGATTACATCGTGTTTGCTTAATGCTTGTTGCTTTGCTTTTTGCTTGCTTGCTTGCTTTTGTTGGGGGCGGCCCTGCGGTAGCCCCCATAATTTCACCGCGGCCAGAAGCGCCAAATAAACTATTCTCAGATAACCTGGTTTTCATGTTATTCATTAGGTATCTGGGATAAAAATGAATTTTCGAGGGGGGAGGAGGGTCTAGACCCCTCACTCCCACCCCTTCTCTAAATCCGTGCACATGATGTTGGCACACAGAAGCAAATCTAAAGCCGGCAACCGCCGAGGGGAGGGGCATAATTTAATTTTGTTTGTAATAATTATATAGACCATACTTTCTATGACATGAAATGTTAAGATTTTTGATTAACTAAAAATTCACATGCAAAAAGTTCAACCCCAAATGGTACATAACATAAAGGGCCGCTCATGTGTATTATGAAATTTATGAAAATTGTAATTTTTAAAAATTACCGGAAATTGCATGTATCCTTCGTTTTTACTAAAAATGGTACAAAACAGTGTTATTTAGGGGCAAACAATTGGTGCAGGTATTACTGTCTAATGACAGCATCTAGTATTGGAATTATTATTTGGTATATTGTACTTCATATGTTTTTGTCATGTTGAATAGATAGCTATATATATTAGTATATAAATTTTATAATAATTTTCCTATGCATAACGAATGTGTGTAAGGCCTATTTTTTAGTTTTAAGTTGATTTAAATATTCTCTGTAAGTGCGCAATATAAAATTATTTTGACCATAATATGCACTTTTATTGTTTAAACTATGTACATGTTATTTTGGTCTTATCATTTAGTTTTTAAAAATTGCTCTTATATTCTCCCTCACTACGTTCGTCCGAATATAAAACAATAAAGTGCTAAATGAATAAAAACAACAAGTATTACTTAGGTACGCTGCTCGCTAGCGTTTATTCTATTTTACACAAAAACACATATTAACAACCATCTGTCAGCCCAAAATCAACGCTTTCCATATCATCTGCCATTTTACCTTAAATCGCAACTAGCGAGCAAGCTTAGAGTGCCACGCCACCGCATGGTCCTACTATTTATATTACCTGATCACGTGACCCGAAACCAATTCGAGTACGTATGAAAACCCATCACGCACATAATTTTAAACATAATGTAGTGTAGTGGTTAAGCGGGCAAAGATTTGTGTACATAGATAAGGATCGGGCTCAACATTCTAAAAATATATTTTTCTTGTTTACAACGACTGTCACTCTTCAGACTGTTATTGTCATTTGACTTACATACGTGATGTTAACATTGTCTGAAACGCAAGTAAGCTATTGATTGATTGTTTTCGCTAATCGGAAATGTTAAAGTATTTTTAGAAATTGTCGATCGTACGCGATTTGTGTGATAACTCATGTGCGCCAAGTTACGATTCTGTCAGTAGATCAGGCTCGATCTAAATTAGGTGTTGGTGTTGTGTTGATATTCGATGTCTGTATTTTTTTTTTTATATTTTGAATGTTTCTTTTTATATTTTGAATAAAATTTAATAATTGAAAGCATAAACGTTAATTAAAGCTATTTCTTTTAATTTTTGGTTTGGTATTGAATATTATTTTGAAGTTTATTGAATTTATGAAATTTTCACATTGTATAAATTACTGTTAGGGACTTTGTTTGTGAGGGCCTTGAGCCACATCTAGTTTCATTTTATTTTATGTCTTATAATTTACACTTTTCCATATTGAATAAAACCGCAGGGACGTAAAACCTCAATAATCTTCATTTTCATCGTTATACAGGACTTCTCCTTATCATTTGATAAGAAGCGCCATTGGCCAAAAAGAAGGGAAGATCACTCACCAATTATCCTTCTCCCGGAATTTCCGTAAGGATTTTACCGGCAATGTCCAGTCCAGAAAGGTTTGGGACGATTACCGACAATAAAATTAGCACCACCAATAAGGACCACTGTACAACTCGATCGACTCTCGGCTGTACTATCACCCGATCGACACTCGGGTGGTAGCCTTCTCTATGGTAAAAGTAACCGAGTAAAGTCCAATCAGCGTTTCAACATTTATTAAGGATCTGACAGTAATTATGATACAGATCGGTGATATCGGGACGGCTGTCCGATTCCGACTAATGTACAAACGAATTTCAACAGTATATAAAACACAAATTATGTAACATGTGTAAAACGATAAATTGAATATCAATAGCTCAGACCATGACACCTGAGTTAATCCCTAAGTAAATTACCTAGCCAATTAATTCCCTTTGAATTATATAATGCCTGTAAGTGACTTTAGCAAAATAAAGATGACAGGTGAGGAAATTCAATTATCTAAAACCGTAAGATATTTGACGTTTTTACTATCATGATAAACGAGTAAATGAGATTAACCAACATTTGAACCTAACAAAAGCTTTTCCGAACATAGACATATTCAAACCCTGAGAAAATTTTTTTGATTAAAATAGCGCTCAAATTTAGAAGAAAAGGAAAATAAATAAAAGTAAAATCTTTGACACGTTAACCTGTCCTTTACAAAAATTTAGATTATTGGGAATCAAAATTTGTACATGACAATTCCTCCCTGCTACAAAAAGTTCGGTCCCCAAACTTAAATTAATAAAATTTAGACTCATTTTACACATGCTGCACACATAAACAATTTCCTTAAAAAAAGAAAAAAAAACCATATTTGACAGTCCACATTACAAAAAGACTAACAGATTATTGTTATATTGTCATGATTTCAGGGCATAGTTATTTCCGAATTTCTTTATCCGCCGTTGTTCTTTACGTAAAAACTCTGTCGATCTCCGATTATGTCCTGCATACACAATTTCTTTTAATAGAACGCAAGATGATATGTTCCATTTCATAATTGTCCAAAAGCCACTGGTACTCCGAAATTATGGATTGCATTTTCCTTCCGTCAGAAACATTGCCACTTAAACACACGGTATAAAATTTGATTTTGTCGTCTTTATCTTCTAGTTCCAAAGAAAGTTGTTTCACTTTCGAATCTAGTTGCAAGTTGTCTGTTTTCAAAGTCGCGATAGTTTCTTGAAATTTCTTCATATTTGCTTTCAAATCTAACATGAAAACAGACTTGTCACTAACACGTTGTTTAAAAGCGGTGTCACTTAACTTGGAAAACGGAAGTGCCCTGACGAGTGACTTTCTTTCGTTGTGTTCTCGGAGTCGTTTGAAATCTCGATTTCTTTTCGATTTGGTTTTATATACAATACGGGATCCCATGTTTCCGCACGCTTTGCCAAATGTCCTTCCTGTCCACATCGGTGACATCGTTTCTCCGAAGCATTGCAGGTGTTGTAATGCCGTCGGTTTGTCATGGACTCATTGACAATTAAACATTGTTAATTAGTAAAAGACACATGCTTAGGTAGAACACGTATCTTATTGGATAAAGAGTCATATTCCATCAAACAGCATGTGATACACTATAGCATATAGTGAATAAATGTTAAGGAAGAAATGGAATGGAATTGACTGGTTCCAGATGCTGACACGAGACATATTAATTATAACGCACAAACATATCAATAACTCTCAATCTATTCTCAACAAACAAAACTAAAAAGAAAATGTCATTCCATTAGGGATTAACATCCCAGCCGTTCTTTAAACTCCTAGCAGTGCACGACCAGCACGCTAACCAATCGGCCATATAGACAAACCAAAGCATTGCTTTTACCTAGACACGGCGTTGCACACTACAGGTCATTGAGATAAAGGTGAAATCAGTGAAACACCAAATATATCTGTCTGTTTATTTCTTTTAAGTGAATTGTACAGTATGTAAAATTCTAAATCACAGATCACTTCACTCCCTGTTCTGCATTATGCTT
Source organism: Magallana hongkongensis (assembly GCA_016163765.1). Lineage (NCBI taxonomy): Eukaryota > Metazoa > Mollusca > Bivalvia > Ostreida > Ostreidae > Magallana > Magallana hongkongensis. Next base: position 63,941,012 of record WFKH01007768.1, read on the forward strand.
GAAGCGATACATAGTAAGCATATGCACCAGAATTTCGAATTTGATTTTCCTGATATCTCTAACAATCGCATTGGTACTGATAGTATTTTTGTTCACATCCATGATCTGAGTATAAAACAAGCATTACTGACAGAGTTTCCGGATGTATACATGTACATTTAGAATCACATGTTAGTAAACAAGGAAGACATGAAATGACTGATTTTGACAAAGAATTACATGTAATTCAGTTTACAACCATGTATTTCAATGATGGATCAGGACAATGCATTGATCATTGTAACAGGTAGTTTTATAGTTTATCGTTCTTCATCTTGTTAACTGCACGCTCTGACCAGTGGTTCCATTTATTTCTATCAGTATTATATATTTCTTCCTTGATTATTTCAATAACTTTAAAAAACAATACATTAATCACATATAAATCTTAGAAAAAAAATGGAAAAGTGTATGTTGGATTGGTTTGCTGACCCTTAATCTTTTTAAACACATATTCTAATCATCCTAGTGATTGAATTTCAATTTTTGCAGTGTTAACTTTTATATGGAACTTTTAAATTTTAGGAAGTAATATTGACATACCTCCTAGAAATTAAATATTAATACACCAGTAACCAAGGTAATAATTTGTAATAATAAATGTGTGTTGTAAAAATAGTTTCTGTTTTATGTCCGATGTATAATGCCCATGGTTAGTAGAATGTGCATTCTTACTAATATATTTTGAAGTTCAAATACAAGGTCAGGGCTTGATGGTGTGTTATCAAAGGGCTTTAATCTTTCTTTTGTCCTTAGTCCTTTTATAGCGTACTGTTTCTCGTTTAACTTTAATTATGATAGATGCTTCTTTTAAATCAGTTTGCCATTATCTAATATTTAGGGTCAAATTGAACAGTGCAATGCTTATGTTTAAATCAGTTTGCCATTGTCTAATATTTAGGGGCAAATAGAAAAGTGCAATGCTTATGTTATATTTTTATTTTTTGCATTAAAAAGGATGGTTTATGTCTGTTTGATATATGATTTAAATATGTACTCCATGACACTGGATTGAATGAAATGCGGTTTCAGATGCAAAAATTTGTTATAATAGGATATACCTTATTCAGTTTTACGATAGAAAGGTTTTCATCCTTTTTTAAAACTTTGTTTGCAAAGACAGTTTTGGGATTTGTGACAGTTTAGGGAACTAGTTAAAATGCAAGGTTGACATAACTAAATATTGCACACAACAGAAAACTAAAAAAACTAAATCTCTTGAGCGCTGTTTTAAAATAACTGAACCTCTGAGGTTGTCACATACTTATGAACTTCAAAAACGTAACTGAGACCTCGCTGACTTTTAATTCCTAGTAAACAGTTATCTGTCTTCAATGTAAAACATAGATTATTATAACATTATGCAATCTTTCTTCCGGTATGTAAGATAGATGCCGGTAGATACCGATTATCCATTTTTATCTGGAAAATAAAGATACTGATGGGAAAAACCCATGGGGAAAATGCCGAGTAAACTGGTATCAAAAAGAAAAGCTTTACCTCTCGTGTCTGACTGTCCAGTTCTTAGAAAGATGGAAACGTACATTTTTAGCTGATGCAATATTTACAATATGGTTACTTTCTACAAATATCCAATAACTACATTCCTTCATGAGTAAAGTTATCTAAACAATTAAGTTTTAAAACCGTATTTACGTTGCGTTCTTTATAATACGCAAACTAGCTTGTATTGTCACTGCCAACTCAATAAAAATTATCAAATTAATAAAGGGTTGTATCAAATGCAAACTTCTCCTCATGAAATTGCGTCAGTTCCTTATTTGAGATTTTGTTTCTTCCAAAAATTTCCTGTTTCACTTTCATATGAAATGTATGCATGTTTAAAATCATTATTTAACATTTATCAGATATGTATTTAATGCCTGATTTAATTAGAAGAAAATTGAATGACTAATACAACGAAGAACAAATTTATTTTGATATGCAACCATGTTCAAATGAACTATTAATATCGTGATCCATAGAATATTTGTTTATTCTTATACTTTCCCTTCTTTATTTTTCACTTTAAATACATAGTTGTATTGAGTGAAAAAAATGTATAGCTCACATAAACTCAGCTCAAATATATGTGCATTTTTATCGTTAGTTGTTCGTATTACTTCCTCCTATGACTTCAATAATTTTTCCTTGTTCGTTTTAGGCATAAGCTTTGAGGGTATCCTGTTAGATTCGTTGCGCTGTCCATCATGTGCTAAACGCACAAATTGTACTTATCGAATGACTCAGTGGTCCACTGAATATTTTTTTTAAAGGTATACTGCTTTTAATGATTATATAAGAGAAGAAATATTTCTGTGTAACCTGTTTGTTTCATGGTAATTTATTTTTTCCCTATGATATTTTTTTTTTTTTTTTATAAATTTTGATACCCTTTTATTTGATAGTAAAATGCAAAATATTATGATGTATGAAGTTATGAAGTTTTGCCACTGACATTGCTGATTCGATAAATCTATTTATGTACTTTAAAATATTACATCGTTAATATTTACCATTAAAATAGAAGTCAAGAATGACAAATAGACTCCATTGTAAGTAATTGGCTATGGTTTATTCATACAAATGTCTATCAATAAAAAAATTGCCAAAATATTCATGATACTAGGTAAATAGATTTATAATAATTGAAGGAGAATAAGGGTATATATTGATAGAATATCAATAATGATACAATGCAGGTTGTCTTTTATTTCATTTAATACTCTTGATATTGAAGGTACTGGATCATGACATAATAGATCGCAATTCGTGATTTAGTAAAACAAATCTTAACAAACCCTAATCCTAACCCTAACCCTGGCAGTTTAACCTTGTTGATATTTTATACTAATTTCACTTTGTCTAATATAAACGCCTTTATCGATTCAAAACTTTTTCATTCACCACAAGTAAAGTTCGATGAACAGATGACTTTTCAGTTTGAATAAAGAAGCACTGATAAGTTTGAAATTTTAATTGATAACTTTGAAAAGGATTATGACACCTGCGGATTGTTATGTGTCTGAAAATAATTCAATATTCTACAATGAAAAATTAATTGGTTAAATAAATATGTATTCTCCAAACATAAAGTTTGTTTTAACACATTTTTGCAGATGCTTCGAAAAATGGTTCAACATAATTTTGTTCATTTCAAAGATAGAATTGTCTTTGATTTTTCGAAAACCGGAAATGGGCCAAGCATATTTGTTGGAGGGAATTCAAAAGGAAAAACAGCTGCCTTAGAGCTAATTAGAAGGTGCATGGATAGTAAATTAAATTCTTCTCTCACAAATCGATTCAATCCAGACAAAAGAGCATATGTATTCTGCGAATTTCACATTGAAATTAATCAATATGGACGCACTGTCATAACGGGGATGATAGTAGATAACAAAAAAAATACCAGTCCAGAGTATGAGGAAGGCAGGGAAAGACGAGAAATTCAGGAAGAAGATGAAGAATTTGAGGACTGGGCTGGGATGGAAACTGGGACTACTATGTTTCACAAAGTCATCATGTACACTTACAAAAATGTTGTAAAAATTTGTTCAAAAACATATACAGAGAAACATGATGGCAGCATTTTTGATTTTAGAAAAAATGTGAAACTCGAGACAGATTTAATGAGAGGAAATTTGGACGAGGAAGGACATCTTTGCAGAGAAATTGATGAATCCTTCGATGATGATTTGGTTGGTAGAGTTGTCGAGCAAATCAAATTACGACAAAGGAAAAACCAGACGTACAATCTGTATCCAAAGTTGTGGGCGCAATTGGAAGAAAAATTTGTCGGCGTTTTACCTACGCGAGGCTTGGGAACAATTCAGTGGACAAAGAGCCAATATATAGACTATAGATTTAAATCAATGAATTATGAGGGCACATGTGCTCATGCAGAAATTATTACCGAACTTTTGGACAGTGACGTCATCGACAAAAAAAGGGAACAAGAAATATTCAGGTTTCTTACGAATCCAAATCAAATAGTATTTAGAAAGAAACCCTCTTCTACGACTGGTTCAACTCAAATTGTTGTTGAACACGATGGCATCGAGTTTCCACTGTTGAAGACCTCTGTTGGAGTGATAGAGGCAAAACAGTTTTCTCTCATTATGGCACACAAATCATTTCAAACAATTTGTTTAGAAGAACCGGATAGAGGCATGCATCCTCACATGATTGAACGCATGAAGGATGTGCTCCATTGTGAGAGTAGTAGAAAAACCGTCATCATTGTAACACACAATCCATATCTACTTGACTCTATGTCATTAGAAAAGGTTTTTATCTTTTTTAGGTTGGATAATGCTACATGCGTCAGAAACATTAAAGAATGTGAAATTGTACGAAAGATAATTGAGATAGAGGATTTAAAGAGAATTTTGTTTTCATCGCATGTTATTTTTGTTGAAGGAAAATCCGACAAAACTGTTCTGCAATCAATTTTCAGACATACATTTGCCATCCCTGATATGTCAATGGACGAAAAAGACAAATCTCTGAGTTACGAAATAATTCCCATGGGTGGAAAAGACTTCAGAAAACCGGTTGGAGATTTTTGCCGTAGCATAAATATCAAGTATTGCTTTCTTTTAGATCGAGATGCTTACATTAAGACGGACAAAGACGAAATTACTGGCATTGTTTTATATCCTGATCTAAATGTAGCAAAATAAGTGATTTTCTTAAAAACGAGTTCGAAGCGCTATCTAAGCGATTGGCTATAAAGGAAAATACTTTTATTTGGATGCATGGTGACTTAGAAGATTTTCTCCTGAGTGAACCCAATGCGTGGCGCAAAATTTGTACAGCAATGGATTTGGAAAATCGAAAGATGAATAAAAAAAAGAAAAAAAATCTTTTAAAGGAATATTTAAACAAGGGAATGTCATTAAAACAGTCAAAAGAACTGGCTGAGGTTATCAAAGACTTTTCTGAAACAAAGCGATTAAACGAGTTTTTGAAAGCTCGTTTAGTTTAAAGTTCTACAAATATGATAAAGACCGAATACATATAGTATTTAGAAAATTGAAAATATAGATGCAACTATTCCATTTTTGTTTATGATTAAAAGCAAATACCTGTTACTTTTATATTTCCATAAATGTTGCATATTATATGTCATTAATTTATACTTAATTAGTTCTCTTGGGTCTAAAACAATTTACGAATAAAGTCTTTAAAATGTTTGAATTTAAAAATTTTAGAGAAAAACAATGTTGTGATTTTAAAATACATATATTGGGTAAAAATCGAAATATAGTTAAGTGAAATATGTTTCAATAATAATCTGTGTTTAGTTGAACCTATGTTTGAAATATACATGTATGAGTAAAGCTTCAAAATGATGAATATACCAAATGACTGCTCTATAATTTATACATCAAATTTCTTCAATACAGTCATGTATATGTGTACTTGAGAGTTGTCTCAATTTGTGCTTATATTTAATTTCGTATGCAATGTGTATTCCTACGATCCTTGTCTGTTATGTATCTCAACGACCGTGCAGTGTCCTACCACGTGTCAGGATACGGTCGTCATCGATAGCAAGTTTATGGCTTGCCTAGATGACCGAGTGGTTAGCTGGTCACGCATTGCAAGGAGAGTTGGTTTCAAAGGTCGAGAGTTAACACCCCAGTCGGGACGGAAGTGAAGCTTCAATATTGTGAATTTTCTTACGCTTTATATGTAAATAGCTTATGACATGGTGTTTTTTGTACATGCATAGTTTTTTAATCTGTTTCATGATATTTTCTTTTTTTACTTTGTGATATCCTCCCCATATTAGCAATGTCTGTACGTTTGATGAGTGTTTTATTCTTTCTTTTTTTTTACTCTCTTTGATGTTCGTAACATAATGACTTTCATAAATTGCCTGTGCTTTTTTGAATGAATATATTTTAATTCAATGTCAAATTCATCCGAAAAGCAAGTCCCGATGCTTTTGATCTATGATTTATTTTATTATATTTGATTATTGCATACTCATGTAAATAATGGATGGCCTCTTTTTAAACGACGAATTATTAAAATTAACAACAATTTTGTTAATTTTCAAACGAGAGCAAATAAAATTGAAATATCATTAGTGTCAATTGTTCGATCTAGTGTGTAATTTTTACTTTCTATTTACTTGGAGCTATAAATCACACTATCCTTGTAATCATGTTTCAATTTGATATGTTTATGATGATGCCTGTCTGTGGTCTATATATAATTATATCTAAACTTAGCATTGATACACTAACAGCATATCTTAACTATAGCATTGATACAGTAGCAGCATATCTAAACTATAGCATTGATACACTATCAGTATATCTAAACTATAGCATTGATCCACTAGCAGCATACCTGAACTATAACACTAGCAGCATATCTAAACTATAGCATTGATACACTAGCAGTATATCTAAACTAAACACAATCCAAATAACAAAAAGAAAATCCAAATTCTCTTTTTTTGACCCTCTTTTTAATATCTGAAGCCATTTAGACCCTTCTTGGCAAAGAATAAGGCTTAAAAAGTCAAAGTTTACGAATTTTCCTAAATAATTGACATTTGAATGCATTAAAAAGATATTTAAGTGAAGAATGTTCCTCTTATCCTAATAGACACTTATGAAACATTAGAGGAAATTCTAAATCACAGATCACTTATCTCCCTGTTCTGCATTATGCTTGAAGCGATACAGAGTAAGCATATGCACCAGAATTTCGAATTTGATTTTCCTGATATCTCTAACAATCGCATTGGTACTGATAGTATTTTTGTTCACATCCATGATCTGAGTATAGAACAAGCATTACTGACAGAGTTTCCGGATGTATACATGTACATTTAGAATCACATGTTAGTAAACAAGGAATACATGAAATGACTGATTTTGACAAAGAATTACATGTAATTCAGTTTACAACCATGTATTTCAATGATAGATCAGGACAATGCATTGATCATTGTAACAGGTAGTTTATCGTTCTTCATCTTGTTAACTGCATGCTCTGACCAGTGGTTCCATTTATTTCTATCAGTATTATAAATTTCTTCCTTGATTATTTCAAAAACTTTAAAAAATAATACATAAATCACATTTCTACTACAGTTATTGCCAAGATCAAAGAGATGCCGCGGACATTATTCTCCAATATACCACGAACGTCATCAGTAAATTATCAGATAAGAAATACCTATTTGTCTCGCACTGATCATGAAAGTACTTCAAACTTCAAACCGTAAAAAGTTTTATAAAAACCATGTCAATTTCACGTGTTAGCTCCAGTCAAAACGATGTGTATTGCCTCAAATGTTTATTTTTAAGAGATCAATGCGGCTGTTCCTAGGACCTCCCTAGCACAATTTCACTGCGTGTTTTTACATAAAATATGTAACGTGTAGTAGTAATAATTGTATTAAATTGCCCTTAAAATTTTAGGAATATGATTCAAAGATATTTTTAAATAAGTGAAGAGCATTAAAAATCCAAAGAAAAAATCTGTCGTCTGCATGTGATTCCTGTGATCGATACACATGTAAACATCACTAACAAAACCGTTGGGGTTACACGGAACAGCCGTCAAAATGACCTAGATCTCTCTCTATAGGAAACACGATCTGTAGAAATACTGGGCTGTTAGTAAATTAAAATAAAGTCCTTGTTATTGTGAATGTTGCAGGATAACCTCCTCGGTCTCGAAATGTTGATTGAAATATAAAAGCCTCGGCTGACGCCTCGGCTTTTATATTTCAAAACAACATTTCTCGACCTCGTAGGTTATTCTGCAACACACACGAAAACTCGTACTTTATTTCTTAAATAAAACTTATAAAAAATGTGTATGGTGGATTGGTTTGCTGACCCTTAATCTTTTTAACCACAAATTCTAATTATCCAAGTGATTCGATTTTAATTATTGCAGTGTTAACTTTTGTATGGAATTTTTGAATTTTAGGAAGTAATATTGGAATACCTCCTAGAAATTAAATGTTAATACACCAGTAGCCAAGGTAATAATTTGTAATAACAAATGTGTGTTGTAAAAATAGTTTCTGTTTTATGTCCTATATATAATGTCCATGGTTAGTAGAATGTGCATTCTTACTAATATATTTTGAAGTTTAAATACAAGGTCAGGGCTTGATGGTGTGTTATCAAAGGGCTTTAATCTTTCTTTTGTCCTTAGTCCTTTTATAGCGTACTGTTTCTTGTTTAACTTTAATTATGATAGATGCTTCTTTTAAATCAGTTTGCCATTATCTAATATTTAGGGTCAAATTGAACAGTGCAATGCTTATGTTTAAATCAGTTTGCCATTGTCTATTATTTAGCGGCAAATTGAACAGTGCAATGCTTATGTTATATTTTTATTTTTTGCATTAAAAAGGATGGTTTATGTCTGTTTGATATATGATTTAAATATGTACTCCATGACACTGGATTGAATGAAATGTGGTTTCAGATGCAGAAATTTGTTATAATAGGATATACCTTATTCAGTTTTACGATAGAAAGGTTGTCATCCTTTTTAAAACTTTGTTTGCAAAGACAGTTTTGGGATTTGTGACAGTTTAGGGAACTAGCTAAAACGCAAGGTTGATATATTATTAATTAAATATTGCACACAACAGAAAACTCCAAAAAAAATCTCGTGAGTTCCGTTGAAAAATCAACTGAACCTCTGAGGTTGTCACATACTTATGAACTTCAAAAACGTAACTGAGACCTCGCTGACTTTTAATTCCTAGTAGACAGTTATTTGTCTTCAATGTAAAACATATATTATTATAACATTGTGCAATCTTCCTTCCGGTATATAAGATAGATGCCGGTAGATTCCGATTATCCATTTTTATCTATAAAATAAAGATACTGATGTGAAAAATCCATGGGGAAAATCTCTTGAAAGTATCCATGGAAAAAATCTCTTGTAAACTTGTAGCAATGAGGAAAGCTTGACTTCTTGTGTCTGACTGTCCAGTTCTTAGAAAGATAGAAACTTTCATTTTCATCTGATGCGATAACTACATTCCTATGTGAGTAATGTTATCTAAACAATGAAGTTTTAATACAGTATTTACGTTGCGTTATTTATAAAACATAAACTAGCTTGTATTGTCACTGTCAACTCAATGAAAATGATCAAATTAATAATGAGTTGTAACAAATGCAAATTTCTACTGATAAAATCGCATTTTCCTCTTCCTTATTTGAGTTTTTGTTTCTTCAAAAAATTTCCTGTTTCAATTTCATACATACATGTATTTTTTAATCATGTTTTCCCTATATAATGTCATTTAATCAAATTTTTAGATGATTTCCAGTTGTTTTTTTTACATGCAAAATTTAACAGTTGTAGAAATTTAGAATTGGCGTGGTTCAATTTTTGTAGATTTAGTGGGTAAAGTTTTTTTGAAAAACTGTCAGATTGTCAGGACACATTCAACTACATAAACTTGAATTGAAAAAAAGACTACAACTACAACTACAAAGAGAACTAGCACTTTATACCGATGAGGTTCATTTTATAACAGTTTTGCACTCTTGGTCATGCAGGTTATTAATCTTTTGTAATAAGTTAAGTGTCAACTAAATTGTTCTAAAATTATCATGTCATGAGACACCAATCTACATTTCGTTGGTTTTGAAAATACGATATTATAGTAATTAATTTAGAGTTTTATTATGAAAGACATTTACATTTTATTGCAAGACGTGAATAGTGTTTATTTTCTTATTTTTTTCACCCTTTGAAATCTGAGGGTAGAAGGCTAAATGGCCGATTTTCTTCGAGCGTTGATGCTGGGCGTTATTTAAAAACAGGCATTTGGTTAAATCAGGGTTCTGCATCATTTGAAAGCACACGACCTGCAAACAGTAATTGGTCACAAGTCACTCGGGTGGCATAGGCGCCGAGTTGATCAGTTGCCGAGATAACTAGGTTTAAATTTAATCCAGTACCTTTTAACTTTAATAGATGGCGCCGACTTAAGCAGATTCTGCGCCTATCAACATCAGATAATCATCGAGTTTTAATTTCTTCTTAATTGTCCTTTACTCTTACATTCCGTTTTAAACAACAAATTAGTTTATTTTATGAAATTACCGCAATAAAGTATCCGTGTGGTGGCTGTAATTTGTTATCAAATTTTAAATCCTTAGAGCAAATGATTAAATTTCATATGACAAACAGAAAATTTAATATTGGTGATAATTTGTAGATGCTTCTTGGTGTGGTTCTACAGAACTTTGTTCATTTCGAAAAAAGATTTGTCTTAGATTTTTCCAAAACCAAAAATGGCCCAAATATTTTTGTTCGTGCAAGCTCAACGGGAAAAACGGCAGTCCTTGAACTAATTAGAAGATGTATGGACAGCAGACTCAACTCGTCTCTGACCAATAGAGCACACTAAAATGAAAGAGCATATGTGTTTTTCGAATTTTATCTTGATGTCGATAAATATGGACCAACGGTTATAACAGGAATGTTAGTAGATGCCAAACATAACAAATACTCTAGTAGAATGAAAATTGATAAAAAAGTAAAAGCAAACCCTGAAGTGAAAACAGAAGATATAGAAGAAATAGGAAGAGAGAATAAGCTTGAAAAAATGAGAGAACAGGGAGACGAACGGGGAAGTCAAAAGAAGAAAGACAAAGAAGTGGACTGGGATGAGGAGGGTATGATGTTTCACAAAGTAGTTATGTACATGTTAGGAGAAGAAATAGAATTTCGTTCTGAAACATATTTAGAGAAACATGACGGTAAAATTGTTAATCTTAAAAGAATGTTAAACTTTCTCAACATTTTTTGCCGAAATACTGGGTGACTTTCATAGAGATAGAGGGTACATAGAAAGAAAGGAAAATCATATCAGCAAGGGGATCAATGATCTCTTTAATGACACTTTAGTTGTAAAAGTATGAAGAGAAATAGGAACACAGCCAAAAGAAAGTAAGACTAACCACGTGTGTCAAGAGTTATGGGGAAAAGTTGAGGAAACATTTGTCGGAATTTTACCCACGAGAGGACTAGGCACAATTCAGTGGACAAAGAGTAAATTGATAGAATCGGAAAATAAAACAAAAAATTACGAAGGCACTTGTGTTCATGCAGAAATTATTACCGAACTTTTGGACAGCGACCTTATAGATAAAAAGAAAGAGCAGGAAATATTCATTTTTTAACAAATCCCAGTAAAATCGTCTTTAGGAAGGAAGCACCGAATGTCAATGATATAAATTTAATTCAGGTCAAAAGTGGAATGAATGAGTTTCCACTGCTCAAGTTTTTTCTCATAATGGCTCACAGGACACTAAAAACAATATGTTTAGAAGAACCCGATCGCGGAATGCATCCTCAGATGATTGAGCGTATAAAAGAAGTGCTGCATAACGAAAGTCTACACAAAACAATCATTGCTGTAACACACAGTCCATATCTTCTCGACACCTTGTCGTTGAAAAAATCTTTTTCTTTTCCAGGAAATATGATGTCGCGTTTGACGTCGTTAATATATATGACAAACTCGAGAGCAATAAATATTTGAAGAATGTAAGATTTAAAAGCTATTTAATTTTCTTCAAAAGGTCTTTTTGTTGAAGGAAGCACTGACAAAATTGTTCTGGAAGCGATCTTTCGACATTTGATTCAACGGTCTTCAAAGACTTATGAGGATATTCTTCCAATATTGAGTCACGAAATATGTTCTATGGGAGGTAAAGAGTTAAGGGAAAATATATAAGAGTTTTGCAACAAACTAAACATAAAATTTTGCCTAATCTTGGATAGGGACGCAATTATTGAAACAGAAGAGTCAACCAAGCGTAATAAGAAAATTCAACCTGATTTTTCAAGTTATAATAAGTTGAAGGAGGTCTCGTTTCGGATTTTCTTGTTGACCCTAACGGATTTGAAGCGTTTTCTACTGATTTGGCAAAAAAGGAAAAAAACATTTATTTGGAAAGATAGGGACCTAGAAGATTTCCTCTTAAGAAGCAACGGTTTATTTCGGGAAAAACTAGATGCCTTAGCTGATATTATAACACATTTTCCCGAAACCAAACGCTTGTGTTCTTTTTTGAAAGATATATAACTAAAAAAACAAACTACTTATTTGAAATACGTTTACAAAAAGATGTGTTTTTACCAATTTCACATTCCATGGAAAATCATTCATCATTATTTGAATTAAACTCTAATATTATGGAATTTGATCTTGAATGATGAAATAAATAATGCTTTTCTGTCATCATGGCCTTTACTTTTTAAACTGATAATGTCAATGAAACATTCCTTATTTCATTATATTTAGAAAAAATACCGATTTTAGAATAATTTTAATGATTAGAAAATATTGTGTTTATACTATTATTAACTTTAATCTTTGGTGGCAAAATTTAAATTCATAAAAAGCTTGCTTTCATTGGTTTGGATATGGTGCTAACCTCTGACTTATGAGGAATATGAATGCATCGAAAGACATATTGATGAATATTTTTGGCTTGCCTGAGCGGTAAGCTTAAATGCGTTATTCTGATCACTTTTAATCCGACGTCCGTTTGTCTGTCCGTCCGTCCGTCCGTCCATCCGTAAACTTTTTAAATTTTCGACTTCTAAAAACACTGGGTCGATTTCAGCTAAACTTGTCACAAATCATTCTTTGGTAAAAGGGATTCAGGTTTGTTAAAATATAGAGCCAAGCTCTTATTAATGGAAGATAACTAAGAATTATTCAGAAATTGTTGGTATTTTTTTCAAAATTCAACAAAATCTTCTCAAACACCATTTGGCCAAAAACTGTAACTTGTGTAGAGTAGATTCAAGTTTGTTCTAAGTATGATACCCAAGGGTTGAATGGGGTCACTATGGAGGGGGATGTCAAATTCTACATAAACATATCTAAAGAAAATTCTTTTCCTCAAAAACCAAATGGCCAGAAAATCAAGTTTGCTCAAATCATAATCCACGAGGGACAGATGGCGCCACATTGAAGGGTCAACGTTTTACAGAAAGGACTATAAATGGTTTGAGCCTAAAATGGCCCCCTTGAATGAACATCGTCATTTTACTGTTATTCTTTTTTTCTTTGTACAGATATACATTTGAAGTTTTTTCAAAACTTTCATTTTGATTTAAGTGCCCACAATTTAAAAATATGACATCATAAAGTTTACCTTTTCCCGCCATTTTCGCATTTTTATCATAAAACGGCTTGTTTTGAAGCAGTTTTTCTTTCAGAAAACATTGATCGATTGCTTGAACAACTTAAATATTTTCACCAAAGATGTATCTATCTAGTACTTATAAGTGACAAAAAGTTCGTTCTTGTTCAAAGCGTCGCTCTATATTTCCAATTCAAAAAAAGATTAGAAAAATGTCAAATTTTCACTGAATTTGATTGAATTATTAAAATAGCGTCACTTCTGACGTCATATACTGCCAGTGAGTGCAAAAAAATCAAATAAATAGGCCACTTGAAAAATTGCGAATTATGGGGGCCAAATTTGACTAATATCATATAAAGTTCTTTATAAAGAAAAATCTTTTTCTCGAAAACCAATTGGGCAGTAAAGCTGTAACTTATTTGGAAGCATCCTCAGGTAGTGCAGATTCAAGTCTGCTCAAATTTTGGTCCACGAAGGTTGGCGGGGCCACAATGAGGGTCGAATTTCATCAAAGGAATATCTATCTATCTATCTATCTATCTATCTATCTATCTATCCATCTTCTCTTTTTTGCATATCAAGTTTCAATTTATCTAAACTTGATTATCATTTAACGGATCATCTCACTACTGCATGGAAAAAACCCTGAGACTATCAAAAAACCCTGAGGAAACCCTGAGTGGCACTGAGAAAACCCTGAGAGACCCTGAGGTCGGCACTGAGGGTACTGAGGAAACCCTGAGGGACCCTGAGGTTTGCACTGAGGGTACTGAGGAAACCCTGAGTGACCCTGAGGTTAGCACTGAGGGTACTGAGGGAGCCCTGAGAGACCCTGAGGTCGGCACTGAGGGTACTGAGTAAGCCCTGAGAGACCCTGAGGTCGGCACTGAGGGTACTGAGGAAGCCCTGAGAGACCCTGAGGTCACTTTTAAAAGAAAAACGAAGTAAATTATGCGCTTGGAATAAAATTATAAAAGCTAATATAATTAATTTTTATAATGATTATTTTAATTTTTATTTTGTCTAAATTTCTTTTCAGCAACTCTGAGCTTTAAGTAAGAAAAAGATATCATGTTCGGGTATGAACCGTATTATATAATCTGATTGTATTAAGGTTTTATTTTCAAATAAATCGCTTAATCTTTTGTTCAACTACAACAAAATTCTTTTTTCTTTAATAATAGGCATGCATAAAAAGTAATATTTAACTTAAATAATTACATTTATTTTAATTTGACATCTGATTAAAATAGAACTTCCATCGTACTGTTTTTCTTAAACACTGCATATTACCTTCTACTAAAACCGTTGTGTGTATCAATTGTCAATTCTTTTGTTTGCCCATGATCAGATAACACAGAATATACAAGATAAACACACGCGAGTTTTCTGCATGTACTGAACAGGTGCCCGAGGCAATATTGGAAATATATTACAGTACAGTTGTGAAATTGTCGCAAATTGATTCAACTGAAATGTCGGTTGTGTATATCGATATGTAAAAATTCATTGTAAAAGAAAAACGATAAAGTAGCAAGCAATAAATCACAGTTTAAAAAAACCCAGGTTGTTACATGTAGTGAAATAGGTACCCGACAGGTACAGTGTTTGAGCTATTTCACAATTTTAAAATAAGATGTAGTTAATTTCATTTACATGCATTTAGTTACATCATAAAGATACATGCACAAATACATGCATGAATTTAAGGAAGTTTATTAGCTAAAATGTGTTTGTTGAATTAGGATTATCTAGCTTCAAAAAGTAGATAAGCGGTGGGGTTACTGTATATCGTATAGGTTTTGTGTAAATCAGTATCTCTATTTTGAAAATTAAAATTTGAAATCAGTTTGAGAGCTCTTTTAATTGACAGAGTTGAGCCAATTTAAAAAAAAAAAAACCCTAAACTTATATATACCGATAACTGTCCCTTGGTTTGAAAAGATATTAAAGTCAAGAACTGTCCGCCTCGTCTATATCACATCACAGAAAACAAAACTGAATCTTACAGACGATGTGAACTACAATGTACTTACAGAAGGATAGTACATGTGCCAATTTCAGTCTAAGAAAGATATTTGTGTAGTGCAATTTCTATTATTTATTTATATACAGGCTTAAACACATACATCCAAGGCACGATGGGGGGGGGGGGGGGGGGGGGGGGGG
>WFKH01007768.1:63961774-63977926 GCA_016163765.1 Magallana hongkongensis
GATTTAATGCATGTATACAAATGCCGGTAACGGGTTACGTTAATACACACATGCATAATTTTAAAACAATGTTTCGGGTTTAAGATTAGAAAAAATATTATCCATTTATTTAAATTTTATTTGAAAAATGAAAAATATAAGAGAGCAATTAAGTTTTAATTCATATCACTGTATCAAATGATGTTCCGAATTTAAAACTCTTCCTTTTCATGTTTGAAATTCTTAGAACTGATAAATCAAAATTTTCAAATTCTGTTTTCTTTACTTGACAAACTTGGAAAAAAGTATTAAGGGGTGTTAATACAACATATTGCATTATTGTTTAGCAGTACCAAGCATTTAGATCTTAGGACGTGTGTGTATATACAAGTACACGTGTGTCTGTCACCTCATTGTTCCCAATCTCGCTACCGTGCACTGCAAATTGTCAAGAAGGGCTGTGTACAGTAGCTATTATATAATCACTTACTGGCCATTCAGATCTTAGGAAGTGTGTGTATATATACATGTACACGTGTGTCTGTCACCTCATTGTTCCAAATCTCGCTACTGTCAAGAAGGGCTGTGTACAGTAGCAATTATATAACCACTGACCGAGTGAAAAAAATGGTCAACATCCTCTCCTTTGAAAACATGAACTTCAATCAACCAGTTGTTAATCATGTGTTTTCAGGTTCTTTGATCAATTGATCTGGTGTTAAAAAACCATTGATGGATAAAAGATTAAATTGACCGCTCTAAGTTAATCTAAGAAATTATACATTATACGTTATGAAAATTAATTAGGATTGCATGTCAACTTATTGGGAAATCAATTTCCGGGTAAACTATTAGTAACTTTTAATTCAAAATCAATGCAAACTCTCTCTCTCTCTCTCTCTCTCTCTCTCTCTCTCTCTCTCTCTCTCTATAAAAACTCCTACATGTATAGAAAACACTAGTACTACATGTACATTAACACATTTACATGTATGTCGTGTATGTTCTAACCATGGCTGCGGAATGATAAGAGTTGGTTATAAAATTAGGATTGCAAGTTAAGTTATTAGAAAATAAATTCCCGGGTAAACTATTAGTAAATTTAATTCAAAATCAATGCAAACTCTCTCTCTCTCTCTCTCTCTGACAAACTGTACCAATGTTGGTATAAGCTGATAAAGTTAACACGACTTTACCCTGTGACCATGCGCCTTGTAATAGTTGATCTCTTTTTTTTTCGCGCTGTAGATCTAACTACCGGTTAGCCTTACGTTGTATCCCGCATCAAATTTTACATACAAATATTTTTTTTTTTACATATGATTAGCTGCATATGGCAAAACATATTCCGAGTCATTCGCAAACATCCAACTCCAATTCCACCCTTTCCTATTTGTACAGCACTATTGTATGTGTAACAAATAAAGCCCGATATTACATTTTCTTTAAATATGACGATTTTTTCTAATCATAATTGTTTATTAACATTAAACAAATTTAATATTAATAACAGACCCAGTTAATACTTCAAAATTAATATCAATCTAAATAAACTTTACACTGTATCTAGGTAGCTTAATTAATTAATGGTGGAACATTACATAAAAGAAAAAAGATCAGGTAAAATTTCATTCAGTACGAATAAGAACAATGGGGTCAGTACTTATCAGTTCTTGTCAGTACTTCTCTACGTGTTTCAGTACGGTCACTAAAAAGTGTCACTACTTCTCTAAGTTTATCAGTACTGTCCAAGTTTGTCAGTACTTTTCTAAGTTTCTCAGTACCGTCAGTAAAAACGTCAGTACTTTTCTAAGTTTATCAGTAATGTCAATACATTGTCAGTAAATGTCTAAGTTTATCAGTAAAAAATGGGAATGTCAGTACTTTTATGACTTAGTAGTGTTATTTACTTTAAAAACATTAAATTTTACGACCGACTCCTATTTCATTTTGAAAGAATATTTTAAATGTTAACGGCTTTTTTAAAAATTTTGAATAATAGATTATGTATAGCATGTTGCCCCTCGCTTGTCGTATATTAAACTAGTATACAGTGTACATATTATTAGTACATAATACATACTTATCCTTTGTGTTCCTGTGTTTTCCCTTAACTTAATACCATTTATTAAAGATGCTGTTTAATTAAATGAGAAAGTCTGACCATATGCAATTGCATCAGTAAAACAAATTTATACAAATGCATTTTTACACATGTTTATATTTATATTTAAGAATACGCCTATTATTAAATAATTAAAGATTTCATTTAATTTTTCGTATTAAATGCCGACCTCAGGGTCTCTCAGGGTTTTCTCAGTACCCTCAGTGCCGACCTCAGGGTCTCTCAGGGCTTACTCAGTACCCTCAGTGCCGACCTCAGGGTCTCTCAGGGCTTCCTCAGTACCCTCAGTGCAAACCTCAGGGCCACTCAGGGTTTCCTCAGTACCCTCAGTGCCGACCTCAGGGTCTCTCAGGGTTTCATCAGTACTCTCAGTGCCGACCTCAGGGTCTCTCAGGGTTTTCTCAGTGCCACTCAGGGTTTCCTCAGGGTTTTTTGATAGTCTCAGGGTTTTTTCATTACAGTAGTGGGACCTTTTGCAAATTTCATTATTGTGGATGGTTCGGGGAAAAGGTGTATATTGTTGAGAGGTAATAGCAAAAATGATAATGTTAAAAAAATTCACGAGAACATAATATTTCATATGTTTATCAATTGTTTGAATATATCATTTAAAATCAAGCTCTCCATGACTGAACCTTTTAATGCACAGTACAGGACTAGCTTTTAGATAGAATTTCAGATTAAACATTTGGCTTTTAAAAAGAGTAGGAATAAATTATGCACTGTCTCTTTCTATTGCAAACATTCTCTTAATAATTCTGACATGGCGAAAAAACAGTTTTTCTCCATGCGTAAAAGAAACAATTTGACAGTGGATTTTATATGCGATTGTGTGAGTTGTTTTTTTGTTTTTTTTTTTGTTTTTTTTTTTAAATTTTGATGTTTAGATATTGTTTAAGCATAATATATCATCCAAGGTTTTTCTGAGAAATTACAATACCACGAACAAAGTTCTGTGAAGCTACTAATGTTTAGTTTATTTAACATTTTTATCAACTTGTTATGGTAATTTTGCTTAAGTTGATATCATATATGTTTCTATTTTTTCATATGTGTGTAATTTCTAAACAATATGTTTTATCAATTTTTGTATAAAAATATATTTACTCTGGTTTTCTTTTATTTCACTACTGTATTTTTAATATATTCTTCATTTGATAAATACTTTTTCAATTCATATCTTCTACAATGATTTTCATTATAAATATGTTTTTTTATTATTGAAAAATGTATTTCAAATTGTTTATTTTATCTAAAACCATATATTTGATTTTGAAGTCACTATTCCCCTTTACAGGACTCATTTTTTTTAACCAATTAATATGATTAATTTATAAAAACGGAGTTTAAGCTGTTTCATTAAATTTTTGTTTTTTAATACTTGTTGATTTTGCAATTAAATGACTAAGCTCTATAGATTCTTTTTATTTTAGTAAGAAGATTGATTTCCTTTATGCAGATTTTGTTTAGTGAGAAGTTATAGTTACAAACTACAATACACACGCCAAAGATTTTTTTTAAAAAGTATTATTAAAATCACGTACATGAATGTAGTAGGTTTGATTCAATAACTGCTTATCACAAACATAAGATTATAAGTTACTGCAACATTATTTGAATGAATTAATAAAGGTAAGACCGCTGATGAGGCGGATCTTTGTTTGAATTTTAAAGATACCGACAAAGCACTATTTTCTTAGAGTTTTCAAGAACTTTCTATGTATTCAGAATACTTGTTACCAAAAAATGGTTCAGATTGTTGAGTCCTGATCATTTTCACAAACAAATTTGGCCATTTTAAATCCTTATTTTAGCAAAACCTAGTTTAGAAAAGTTTTAGGTCACGTAGTATAGAATCTCTATGAATAAGCAGAGGACAGAGTGAAATCTTCTAAAATAGGCATGCACAATACATGTACTAATCATTTTAAGGGGGTTTTTGCTATGGGAAAGGGAACCCTGGTTTTATAGTTAAACTTATGTTTGACTTTTTCATGTAAACAAACCTTCAAGTCCTGTTGAGTAGCCTCAATGAATAGAGTGTATATTGTCTAAATACGTAAATAGGAATTTCCCCAAATGCGCGTTTTGAATTAAAAACCTTAAGCATTAGTAGTGTGAATTTAATGAGAATATAAGTGCATATGGAAATTTTACATCATTGTAGAACCTGATTCAATGATATTGTTATTTACGTACTTAAAATTATATTTAAAGGGTGTTAAAAAGTGGAATTGGCTAATAATAAAAGATTGATATTCTTTAATTTAGTTTCACAATGTTTTGATTCCAGGGTTCATTTAAAATAAAGACCTTAAACAAATAATCAAACATTTGGATACAAATATACTTTAAAAATAATCTGCTAAATTATAATAAGGATTCTAGGAATATATACTGTAATATAATTTATGAAAAAATTCCTCAAATTTTGTGATATGATGTAATTTTATGCGACACATCAAGACACTGGGCTAGGAACACATAATGGCGGATGAGAAAATTGATATCTGCTCGTTTATCGTTCGAGTTAATATATCATATAATATAATGGTATGATTTACAAAAATCGTGAGTCACGTAAAGGAAATAAATCTATTAAAACCAACTAGTCGGAGATTTGAATAATATTTCCGGATATAGCTTTAAAGTAATGTCAGTATCAGGAAGAATGAGTTTAAAACAGAATTACAAATACATTTTATTCAAGTATGCAATCAATTTTAAATGAATTAGCATGGCTGTGGTGTACATTGCAAGTTATCAATATCATTTTTTATACTTTTATTATGTTTAATTAATGTTCATTTCATTTTCTTTGCCGTTTTCTTAAGTATTTTATTTTAAGTAATAAAAGTACACTACTTGTATTCTTTTCACCGTCATGTTGCAAATTAACATTGACTCTCTTTATCGGCAAAAACATTATTGATAGAGCTTTATTACTTTGAAAAATACAATAGTAAAGTGTGTTCACTAAATAATGCGTGTACCCTGAGGTGGAAGCAAAAAAAAAATCAAAACAAAACAAAACAAAAAACAAAACCACCCAAAACAGTACAATGACAAGTTTGCTTCTGGCAAAAGTTAGCATGCGTATAATTTTTACCGCTGGACAAATTTCTCCTAAGACGAAGCTACCATGGTTAGATTCACCTTAATCTAAAACAATATTGATTATCTTTGGCATGTATTTTGTGCTCAATGATGAAAGTAGAGAAAATGTTATCATTGTAACATACACTCTATATCTACTTGACTATGTAATTAGAAAAGGTTTTATATCGTTTTCAAATTGAATAATGCTACATGCGTTAGAAACATTAAATAATGTGAAATTGTATGAAATATTATTGAGATGGGTGATTTAAAGAGAATTTTGTTTTCAATGCATTTAATTTTTGTTGAAGTAAAGTCGGGCAAAACTGGATGGAAGAGACCTCAGAAAACCGTTTGCAGGTTTATGCCGTTGCAGAAATTTCAAATTCTTTCTTTTAGATCGAGATGCTTACATTAAGACGAGCAAAGACGAAATTACTGGCAATGTTTTATATCCTAATCTAAAATATAGCAAATTAAAACTTTTTTCAAGGCAAACTGAAAATAACTTTCTGAAGTATTGGCAAAAGAGGAAAATACTTTTATTTGGAAACATGGTGACTCAGAAGATTTTCTCCTGGGTGAACGTTATGCGTGACGGAAACACAGCAATGGATTTCGAAGATCAAATGATAAATGAAAAAAGAAAAAGAACTATTTAAAGGTGTTTTTAAAGGAAATATCACTAAAACAGTCAAAAGAATACGCTAAGTAAAAAGAATTTTGCGAAACAAAACGACTTAAACATTTTTTGAAAGCTCGTTTACAGATTAAAGATTTAAAATATGACAAAGACCAAATACATACAACATTTAGATGCTCCTATCCCATTTTTAGTTTATGATTAAAAGTAAATTCATGATTGCTTTCATATTTTCATAAACGTTCCCTGTTATATTACCTATATTTATATTGCATTAGTTCTCTTGGATCTAGAACAATTAATGGTTAAAATGTTTACGATATTTGAATTTAAACAATTAAGAGGAAAACAATTGTGTGATTTTAAAGAACGTTTATTGGGCTAAAAAATAGATATCATATTAGTGATTTAATTGATATGTGTTTAGTGGAACATATGTATGAAATATATGTATACGAGGAATGTTCGGAAATTATTGAGACAATTACTCTTATTTCTTTGAAAATATAGTAACACCCTTGATAACTCTCCAAAAAGTACACCAGGATAAAATTTATGTGT
Organism: Magallana hongkongensis; assembly: GCA_016163765.1. Taxonomy (NCBI): domain Eukaryota; kingdom Metazoa; phylum Mollusca; class Bivalvia; order Ostreida; family Ostreidae; genus Magallana; species Magallana hongkongensis. Next base: position 63,968,182 of record WFKH01007768.1, read on the forward strand.
AAAAATTTTCTAGTCCATGGCACAATTTGATCATTCCTGGTAAGCTGACAAACTTGCCTATGTTCAGTGACCCAGAGCAACCACAAACGTATTGCAACGCCATTTTAACGCGTCCCGTTAAGCCTTTATTTTAAATACCTTATAAATCAACAGAAAAGATGAAAGATTTTTCTATTTCTCATTTATTGTATTTATTTTAGGAAGCAAACATTTACATTGTCTCTCCTTTCTTAATTTTACTTTATTAACAAAACATGAGTTATTGCTATCCGAAAGACAAATAACTGTGAAACGTCTGTTACAGTCATTGTGTACTTATTTTACTACCGTTACATCAGTTCATGTGTTAAATGAACTAATTTTTAAGTTCCTGTGTTTTCATACTATTTAAACTATCTGTCAAAAAGCCTGATAAACTGAAACTATTGACCCCTTTCAAGATTATTTAGATTTTTACCTATTTTATATATATTTGCTGCGCCAACTTGAGTAAATATACACTTTACGTTTTTCAACTCGAACACAAGTGAAACATGCACAAAGGTTATACACAATAAAAAGCAACATGAGCAAATGCATTTGATTTATTTTATTCTCAACTTTAGGTTAACAGACACTTTGTAAGTAGAAGTTAAAGAGTTCTAATCGCCGAGTTTATTTCTGCGCCAGCTATCCCGATCATCGACTAGTTTATGTACCGCAAAAAAGTAATACTTTATACGTTTAAATATTACTTTGTTAAATTATTTGTTGCGTTTTGTTCAATGTCTATGCCAATTTTCACTAATATCCGTAACTTAAAAAGGAAAATATCTGGGTTGTCTCAATAATTTCCGAACAATTCTCGTAGACTATCGGTAAAGCTCCGAAATGGCGAATATCTCTATGATCTATATACTAGTATATTAAATTGCTTCACTATGAATAAGTATATGCTTATTTAAGAATTATTGCAATGTTTGTGATTTTGTTTATTTTATTATGCAATGTATATGTGGCAGAATCATTATATATTATTATATCATTATATATTAATGTATTCTATAGTTATGTAATGTATTATATATTGCATAGTCAAGGTTATGATATATAGATTTTACTTACATCAGTTAGTCTTTGATAAAGTAATATTATTTAAGCAATTAGTATGCAGTCAAGCATAGTGCTTGACTGGTCAGTGAAACTGCCTGAGGTGTATAATTAAGTATTGGCCAAATATTAGATATATCTTTTAATCCTATTGGTGTTTTAGTTTTCTATTCTGTGTTTGGATTGGTTAGCAAGGTTTTCCCTCCAAAAGTTCTTAGATTTTGGTCACTCTTTGTCATGATTTTGATGTGGGCAGTCAGAGTATATATATTACAGATAGACCTGCAGACAAATTACTGATTTAAGACTGACATTTCCTCTGAATTGGTAAGTAAATATGTTACTATTAATATTAACAATACTTCTAATATATCTATTAAAATGTTTATCCAGTTATTTTGCATTAGATAATTTCCTTAGCACATACTTTTCTTGGAGTAAATGTAAAGTGAGAGTGAGATATCAAATATACAAGTTACATGTAAATAGTAAAGAATACCTTTGTCTCACTGTGGTATTTTATCTGTAAATATTGTTTTATGACAAAACAGATGGTATTTGAGCTATTTAAATAATTTACAGATCTACATGACTGTACATATAGAGAGATATCATTAATCAGATTATTGATCATGGCCTATTCCCATAGAATGGTATGATTGATATATTTTACCTACATTTAATTATGATTCAATGAATATCATTTGAATTAGTAAAAGTGAATATATTTTATGTAATAGTCTAATATTGGGAGACTTATATTTGTATACAATATATGCATGTAATATGAAGTTATCTCCCTTGCAATTGATTTAATTACTATTGATAATACTGATTGTATATCAGAAATTCTATTCTGGTAATATGTCTATTTTATACAATTTTATTGAGATATGTTATACAATTGTTACAGGGTCAAAATTCATGATCAAATTCATTGATTATTTGATACATAAAGCCAAGTCAGAACCATCAACAGTCTTGTGTTATTCATCCCATGCAAGGACTGTTACATATATTTCTCCGTATTCCTCCTCTCTTACTGAAGATTGTCTGTACTGATCTCAATGTCTGCTGTGTGCTGAAACGTGTCTAGGTTCTGTTCGTCATCGATAGCAAGTTTATGGCTTGCCTAGATTACCGAGTGGTAAGCTGGTCACGCACTGCAAGGAGAGTGGGTTCTGTCGGTCTAGAGTTCAAGCCCCAGGAATGACGGAGGTGAAGCTCCAATATTGTGAAATTTCCAATGCTTTATATGTAAATAGCTTAATGTAGCATGCTGTGTACCGAATTTTTTAACTCCTTCTCAATGCCTTTGATGTTCGTATTACAATGACTTTCATTGCCTGTGCTTTTTATTAATAAATATATTTTAATTCATTGCCATGTTCATCCGAAAATCAAGTCCCAAAGCTCTCAAGCTTTGATTTATTTCAGTATTTTTGATTATTGCATACTTATCTAAACAAAAGAGTAATATTCCAGAGCATATGTCAGCGGCCTATTTCTAAACGATTAATCATTAAAAATAACATTGTATAATTCTGTTATTTTTTGAAAGAGATCGGATAAAATTGACATTATTAATGTCAACAGATCGGGTCTTTTTGCAATTGTATTTCGCCCCTATGCTCAATTTTGACCATCTAAACATGATTTTTAGACCTAACAACTGTGAATTTCGTTCGAATTTTTAAACATGTCCTTTCGTTGAATATTAAAAATAAAATTGTTGAGCCTTAGTACAATATATGATACACATATAACGAAATTAATTTGATCGGAAAGACTTGTGTCAAGTGACAATGTTTATCGCAAAATGCCACCAGTCAAAGAAAAACTCAAAATAAAATAATAACGCCCGTTGAATATACAACTTGCTTGAAAAATAAACAGCATGCTAAAACACATTTCACGGGGATATAAACTTGGTTAGTTACGTGATCCAATCCAGTGAAGTCCGAAGCATGTTAAAAATAATGATTTTGCTATTCTATGGGCTCATAAAAAATATGAAAGATTTACATATTTCATGCTATTGTTTTATCTTGGATGAAAAAAAATCTAAAAGGAAGCATACATGTGTTTTATAGACCAAATACTTGCAAAAAATAACAAACTGTATTATTTTTTTCCATTTACTTGGGGTTATATATATCACACCATCTTTTGGAATCATGTTTCAACTTTTAAATGTCTATGATGATGCCTTCATTTGGCATATTCATAATAATATCTAAACTATTGATACACCAGCAGCAATGAAAATGATGTACGTGCTATTTAACCCCGAGCTATTCTTTATTTTTCATTATTTTTTTTAATCATTATCATCAGTTTTACACAGTTTCTTCCAATTTAGCAAGTGACAAGTTAACATTACATTTACCTCTAATAAAGTTTCTAGCACTGAATCAACCACTTGTTAAAACTTTAAAGATTGGGAAAATATTTCAATCATTTGAAAAGAAAGTTTATAAATGATTATAAACTTTAGTTCGTTAATATCAATACAAAGTTGGTGTGTTAATTAAAAATTGATCATCGAAGGAAAGATTTATGAACAACCCTTTTTTGTAGGAAGCATTCCACTTGTGAAAGTGTATTGATGTCTTACATGTAGTACAAACGCATATTAATCAAAATGCACAACTCAAAACAATCATATTGCACTAAAAGTAAGTCCATCTGGTGCTTCATAAACATCCAGGTAATGATTATGATAGGCTTATCAAGAAAGCAGCCAAAGCATGGAATCTCCAAATAAATATAACTAATAAATTCCATAGCAATCTCTTGACACAATGTTATTAAATGCATCAATCTTTGTGAATCTTGAATACTTAATACATCTTTTCAATGATATAAATGGTTTTTAAAATTCTTCAAATTGAATGTCTATTAAGATGACAATTAAATATTTATTCACTTACATACTTCAACATCAGATCATTTAATACACAGAATATTAAACAAAACAAACAGATAGAAAGCTTTGATAGCTCTAGATCTGATAATTTGATATGCACAACATTTAAAAAGTCTTTATGAGATCCTTATGACATGTTTTTACTGGTCAACTTTTTTTCCAGTATAAAAAAGGAAAAACATGCTTGTTATTATATATATTCTATGGGTCCATCATTATTTTAACTGTATAGATATAAAAGAGATTGGAAGTACATACAGTATAACTCTGATCAATTATTACATTATATCATGTTAGTAGAACCTATAAAACTTGAAGGTAATTTCTTTTACTGTCAACTAAGAAATTAAAGAGAACAATGTGCGTATTAATAGATAGGTACACAATAAGAACATTCTATTTATGGTGCTTTGTTTTGATTTTGCATAAGAATTTACGCCTGTCGGCTTTGTTTTGAGTGTGTATAGCGTCTAGCACATGTCCTGCGTCTTCACTCGCTGGCTGCAGACGGTAGAATGCTCCTCGTGCAGGTTCCCGCGTGGTGACCTTACGGCTATTAAACAACCCATACAAGTAATGAGTCCACAAACACTACACTCCCCTCCGCATTCTTTGAGAGGAGTAGGTCCACGTCTGGTACCAACGGGACCATCGAATAACTAGGGGTGAGGGAATGCCATAGAAACTTGTGCAGGAATGCCTTCCAGCTGGATCTCCATCAAAATGCAGATCCTTATACCTAGGCCTACTGAAAGCTGTCAGATTGTGGTAACTGCCTATTGGTACAGCAAAGTCCTGGGAATTATACCGCACTGCAGGGATCTGCACATCTCCATGTGAGCCATAGGTCGCTGTAGGTGTTCGCAAGTATTCCGGGGGACGACAAGATTCTGCGGGTAGCCACGCGTAATCTAAGGGTCAGTAAGACGCTGTTGGAGTCCGCGCGTGACTTACATGGTAAAGTGTTTCTGTGGTGGGGGGGGGGGGGGGAGGCTTATATGTGTGTGCCATTCTCCCCCCTCTTTCACCCACAAAATGACAAGGCTGGAAGGGGACCTCAGGTACTAAAACACGATGAGTACTAGGCGGATGATCCAAAACACGCCTGTTTCCAACGAGCCTGGTGAAAACAGATTATCTCTGTGGTCACTACTTGGCTTAGACTTTGGATAAGCAACTGGGACGGGGGGGGGGGGGGGGGGGGGGCTGCGTGGGTAAAACCTTGGGTTGCAAATAAACTGAGTGAGCTGGGTTATCATAATGCTGCTCCTGACCTGCTATCATAGACTCTGGTGTAGCCACTGGAGAATAAACAATAAACAGGTTGGCTATTAGTCCGAAATATCTGACGTTTTCCTGGCTCTTTTAACGATTTTGATATTTTACATGCCAGGAAAACGTCAGAACCAGCGCCATTACGAAAACTGGAAATTCGCCGCCTCCAATTGGATTCGGCATTCTCGGCTCGATTTTAAATATTTACGAGTTAAATCAAATGTTTCACTCGCAACTGATTAATAAAACGATGATTTATCTGCTCACCAATATCGCTTTTATTGGTCCTTACATCCCATAAACAGGCTGTTGAACACATTCTATCGAACTGTTGAGATTTTTTTTGATTTCGTGCATTTTTGAATCTTCGCGAGAAAATAGGTCAACAACACTCTTGTTTATCAGTATGATTATCAAATTGTGCAGTGAAATTATATTTTAAGCTGTATTATTGAGTTTAAATATATATCTATTTAAAATCGAGCCTAGAATGCCGCTTCCCGTTGTAGGCGGTGAATTTCCAGTTTTCGTAATGGCACCGGTTCTGACGTTTCCCTGGCATGTAAAGTATCAAAATCGTTAAAAAAGCCAGGAACACGTCAGATTTTTCGGACTAGTTGGCTATCTGAGGACTGGCATCCGAGCTGTACAGGCCCGGTGGGCCTTGGATTACTGAGGGATGAATCCTGGGTAGTAAGGGGGTCAAAGTCCAACAAATTTGGGGTTTGCCCCTGAGAATCAGGAGGGCATAAAATGGTAGCCTCAGTACATCCCATTGGCTGATCAGCAAAAGGTTTATCCCTGACAGTCAGTGCTTCCCAAGGGGTAAGGGCCACATGGGAACATTGTGACAAGTGGACCCCTACACAGCCACTAAATGGAACAAAATATCTAACACCAACTGCCGAACTCATTCTTATGGCTGACAAGCAAACAGGATTTATAGTATCACCCCTCCTCCTCTCAAATCTTTCAAGAGACTCAACCAAAACATGGGGAGGTCCTATATAATCACCGGGGGTGCTCGCTTTACATAGCTTTCCCTAACATGACCTGTTCTGCCTAAGTATGTGTGTTGCTTAACAATACCTACGGGATTTGGCCAGCACATACAGCCGGGCTAATACCCCGTGACAACTTGTCCCTACCCTGAGCCATAGACATATGTCGGGGCGATCTCTCATCAAACCAAAAAGCAGACAGAGCCTCTTCAAATGACATGTTTATTAATCAAAACAAGTAGCAAAACACAAAGCTTAAACTGACACAATATTTACAAAAACCTATACAAAAACTAACCAGGAAAGCTAACCATGCGGTGGCCCCAATATGGCGGCCTCAACGTGATTTACTCAAACTCCCTAAACAGGCTTACTCAACGCCATTCAACAGGAAAACAAATTATCGAAATTACTGACAAGTCCAGGGTCTTGAGTTGGGTGCCAATATTGCGTTTCTCAGTCACTATCACTGATAATCCGTGGGTATACCTCTGGACTTGCCTTTCTCCTCGTCTAGCACATGTCCTCCGTCTTCAATCGCTTGCTGCAGACGGTAGACTGGTCCTCGTGTAGATTCCCGCGTGGTGGCGCCACGGCTATTAAACAAACCGTTCATATAATGAGTCCACAAACACAACAATTTCTTTATTTTTAATGCTTATATAGGCACGTTTCAACTGTGGTGCGTTATTTTGAGTGTGTATATAGTGACATACCGTCTGTGGTGCTTTGGTTTGAGTGTGTATATGTATACAACACCTGTGGTGCTTTGTTTGAGTGTGTATTGGAGGTACCCCCTTAAGTGCCTTGTTTTGAGTGTATATAGATAGGGACGTACCGTCTGTGGAGTTTTGTTTTAAGTATGTATAGAAGTATATTATCTGTGGTGTTTTGTTTTGAATGTGTATAGGGATGTACCGTCTGTGATGGTTTGTTTTGAGTGTGTTTAGGGAGGTACCCCCTCTGGTGCTTTGAGTGTGTATAGGAACGTATCACATGTGGTGCTTTGTTTTGACATACTACCTGTGGTGCCTTGGTCTGCGTATTTATAGGAGGTACCGTATGTTGTGCTTTGTTTTGAGTGTGTATAGGGACGTATCGAGTTTAATCACTGAGGTGGTTTGTTTTGAGTGTGTATAGGGACGTTCCACCTGTGCTTTGTTTTGAGAGTGTATATAGTGACATGCCGTCTTTGGCGCTTTGTTTTGAGTATGTATACGGATGTACCGTCTGTGGTGGATTGTTTGGAGTGTTTATAGGGAGGTACCCCCTCTGGTGCTTTGTTTAAGTGTGTATAGTGACAAACCGTCTGTGGAGTTTTGCTTTGAGTATGTATAGTAAAGCACCGCCTATGGTGCCTTTTCTGAGTGTGTATAGGGACGTACCGTCTGTGGTGCTTTGTTTTGAGTGTGTAAAGGGAAGTCTGTGGTGCTTTGTTTTGACATACTCGCTGTGGTGATTGTATTGAGTGTGTATAGGGACGTACTGTCTGTGGCGCTTTGTTTTGAGTGTGTATAGGGCTGTTACGCCTGTGGTGCTTTAGTTTGAGTTTGGCTAGATTGGATATATTTGTGGTCTTGGTTGTCCTGGACACTGTGTTAGTTCCTATCCAATTCCAATACGGGCAAATATAGAAAATAATGTTGATAAAACTATGTAGATTGATATTTAAACAAGCACTCTGTGTTCATTTTGAAAGAAGATAATAAGTTTTACTGTGCGACCGTTGGGGCGAGAGCAGCATAAATTGAATTGAATACAATGTTTCAGATGAATAACAAATTAAAACGTGGTTTACCATTTGGATGCATTAATGTAATAAAAAATGATTAATAAAATATTTTACGTTCTAGTTTACATGTATAGACATTTATGGTTTAAGGTTTTGGAAGGCAAAGCCTATGACTCGATCACAATTTCACGTTCAGATTCATTAGAAACATGCACAGTTGGATCTACCTTTGTATCTATTAATTACACTAATGGTCGCGTGCTCAGTCTAGATATTATGACGTCGTGTTAGTAGAGCAAAACATCACTCGACAATTTTCGTTAAAGTAGCAATGCGCCGAACAATTTCCCAAGAAAATACCCTAAAACAACTTTTTGCAAATCAGTATTCAAAATTAGCAGATTTTTTTTATCTTTTAAATGCATGAAATTCTTAAAATACATTTTTGGCCTGTTCTCGCGTGAACATGACATTGGTAGCCATTTGCAATTTACACGGAATTGTGCGTACGAATCTGACGACAAAATTTTCAGTATTCAAGAGTAGCAGTAGTTCAAATTTTCTCTTTGCCCAGGCGTTATCGTTGGGGCTTGCAGTGCTTGCCAGCGCTTCGCGCTGTCGAACTGCGTTCGCTATCACTTATTTTCATGATCACTGTAACATTCCATAGTCTCTAACAAGATGTTTTAATTAAAATCAAGATCTAGTAAATGATTCCAGAGTGTCTCTTTGGTGCTGGAACCATTATGACGTCATAATGTATTTGTTAAATCTTTTCCCGTACTTTACGGCTTTAAAGAAATTGTGTAGAAAATGAAGCAGTTTCTTGACATTCTATATTCAATCAAGAAAAAAGTAATCCCGATACCCTTATTTAATTTGACATCATTTGAAAGGTAGGGTCAAGAGTTTGTTTGATGCCGTTTTTGGAGAGACTGTAGGCATTCTAGATATATTTCATTAATGAAAAATGGACGAAACTCCGATATTTGTTATATTATTTTCTTCATATTGCAAAGAAAAAGACAGTTAAAAACGAGGGTTTTCATTGTGTTTACCAAAACATTAAGCCTAGGTGTCACAGATTGGCCGTGCTGGTTGTCAGAAAGAATAACTAGTTAAACATTTTACTACATTTTAATACAGTACAATACATTTGTTTATCTTGTGATTTAGTTTTTACAGAGAAAATATTTAAGTTTTGTGTCACTTATTGGCTGGTCCGTAATGGCGGCCTCGGTGGGCTCACAAAACCATCCGTCCATGTATCCGTGTTATACAGGCCAAAGTTGGTGAATCTGAACTGTTGAATGTTTAGGGTGGTTCCATTTTCCTAAAGGCTGAGATCCTTGAATACTGAAGTATTGTGGTTCTGGTATTTGGTAATACTGGATACTGGAATACTCCAAATTGTGGTACTGCAATACTGGGATCTATTAATAGTATACATATCAAAACTGTATATACCATACATTGGGTTTATATACTATGCACGTTTTTCCACATACATATACATTACTTTAGACATATACTTTACATGTATTTACTTATATTACACATGCATACTTTTACTCATGTTTGTACTAATATATTTTTTACTTTTACATGTATATTTATACTTGTACTTTTACACATACTATATATATTATGCAAATAGCATGTTTACTTGTACACTGAATTCACGCAATTACTGTACACACTTTTTACAATGTTTACGCA